>CAJUYG010000151.1:63997-110210 GCA_910591675.1 Galerucella calmariensis | reverse complement strand
AAAAAACAAGAAAACCCAGGCCCAAACCCGGTTGATCAAAGTGTAACAAAATGTATAAAAATATCAGAAAATAAGAAATAAAAAACTAAAAAAAACATGAAAACCCAGGTGAGATGATATAATATTAAGAATTTATATTTCATTTAAAATTAAAGTTTATGTGCCATGTCATGTGGCTCAGGTTCACATCAGGAAATTAGTTGCAATAAAATATTATTTTGTAATATGTATGTGTCAATACGTCTATGCTGAATATCGAGAAATGGGTAATGCTGTGTAAGCAGCATGTGCCGATTAGCAAACAGGAAATACGTTTTTGCTATTCTCGATATTCAAGGAATATATTTGAGGTAGTAATAAAGTTAAGTTGATATAGTTAACTTGTGTTTTTAGTTATATACCCTCTATGGCCTAACCTTGGAAGAACCGACAAGAGTACACATATTACATCATTACACAGGTCCTAACCGGGTTTCGAACCTTCGACCTATGAGTTGTGAGCTCGGCACCCTAGTAGCTGCGCCAATCCACTCACATTCACTCACATCGAGTAGAAGGTTAAACGCTGCTTGGACGCATGCGCACCTCAACTACTAACTTTCGTGGAATGAGAATGGCCAGAACAGGCGTTGGGATAACAACTACTAGCGTCTAGCCGATCACGCAGCATCGATTCCGAACGAGAGCTTATTTACCCGACTCGGTACCAACGTTGTCAAATTTAATTTATGGAATAATGGATAAATTGAAACGATAGTAGTTGAGGTGCGCATGCGTCCAAGCAGCCTTTAGGTTGTGTCTAAAGATGGTAGTTAAACTTTTTTAGTTTGACACCTTCATTTTATATAAGGTAGCTTTTTAGAAGAAATCATCTAACAATTTGACAGCTTTCAGGACCTTCATATCACATATGTTTTTTAATAATCTTTCTCCGAAACTCTGAAGAAAATTGAAAAAAAAAGACTTACTTGCAAAGTGATACATTCCTTACTCCAGAATCTTGTTCACCACTAAAACCTTTGCCCAAAAAACAACGCATTTCGGGATAGTTTGTTCCATTATCAAAATTTCTTTCAGTTCCTACAAACTTGTATCCCTTAAGTCCATATTGTGTAAATTCTTCTTTTCTCTCTAAGGTTAGGGAACTAAAATGAAAAAAGGTTTTTGTAGTCTAGTAATAATAATGTTAATAAAATTATTCAATTTTATTAAACTTCAACTTTTTAAATTAAATTTTAAAACTGGATAAATAAGGGGAACTATAAGACTATTAAATTAATCCAATATTAACAACAAACCTGCACAAATCGTTGGAAAATATTTTAATAGTTTCTTTTTCGTGAGGTGGATACCAGAGTTCACCTTGACTTCCATCTACTTTTCCACATTGTCCTTCATAATAAGGCACTTCACTTTGATAATTCCATTTTCTAACTATACCTAAACTGCTAATACCATTTGCACCATCATCCATATTGTAAAATCCATCATATTTTGCACTATTATTTCTCTAAAAAGATCCAATAAGTTTACTTACATGTTTATATACAGGGTGTAACAAAAAGGCAGGTCATAAATCATACCACATAATCTGGGGCTAAAAATAACTTGATCCAACCCAAGTTACCCTAGTACAAATGTGCATGCGAAAAAAGGAATCCTTGAGGATGCAATTAGATATCTTCAGAAGCCATTGCTTTTCCAGAATATTCGGTTTTCGTTAGTAAAACGGTGCCGACTGTTTATTCAAGAAAATGGAGGCCAATTCGAACATCTAATAAAAACTACACATTTGTAAATAAATAAGATTCAATCAAAAATTTGGGACCCTCCAAAAACTAAACAATTCATTGACTTTTTTTTGTTACTCGAAATTTTTGAAGCATAATGAAAAATAGGCCGTATCTCGATAAAAACTGATAATTGTAAAAAGTACTAGGGGGCAGAAAAGTTTCAAAAATAATGTGTTTGAATAATGGTGCCAAAATAAGCATTAAATTGTAACGCACACAAAAATTTTGAAGGGGTTTAGGGGATCTCAACTCCCATATGGTGCAATAATTCTATAATTTTTTTTTAAGATGCTCTAATCATAAGAAAGCCACTTGTCAACTTTCATTATAATATGTCGAACTGTCGAAATATTTGAAAAAAACAATTTTCATTTGGTAACTTCGAATGGTTGTAACTTTTTTCGCATGTACATTTGTACTAGGGTAACTTGGGTATTGAGTTATTTTTAGCCCCAGAATATGTGGTATGATTTAGGACCTGCCTTTTTGTTACACCCTGTATACCCTTGCCATGTATTTTCATACTTTACAATGTTTTATAAATACACAAAATAATACTAAGTATCTTACAAACGCCGATTTTCATAATTACCCAACTCGAAGAGGTGCACAACTGAGGCCTCTCAATTTTATCGATTGGATCTATCAGCTCGAAATTCACCCAATATACATTTATACAATAAAATACCAGCAGACATTATTGGTTTGAGTTACAACCATTTCAAGGTTAGAGTTTAGCACTCACTATTGAGGCACTGTTTCTATTCCATCGAAGAGTATTTAAATTGTGAGGCAATAACCTTTGAACATGTTAGTTTTTGTTTTAATTTTAGCAATAACTAGGTAATTTAGACGTATTGTGTATTAATACTATTAATTGTAACAATTATTGTTTGTTTATTACTTTGATAGTTTAACTTGTACATTTGTATTTAATGTGATGAAATAAATCTATATATCTATCTATTAGGGATACAATAGTTATTAAACCAACAAGTGTCAGCAGTAGCAAACCAGAGCCCCGGAAAATATGCGAACTAAAAAAATGGTAATTGCAACCAGCCAATGTAAACGATTTTACGTTAGTAATAATTGTAAACATAATCGAATCAATATACATCAATTTTAATGTTGAAAAGTTCTCAATGAATAAGCAGTGATACTTACATCAACAAACCAACCAAATTTTTCAAAAGGTATTTGGAATGCTGTGATATTCAATTTACGAACTAGGTCTAGCAAAGGATCATCGAAACCTGCAAATAGATATTCATCTACTGTCTTAGTAATAGCTAATAGTGTTCTTTTCTCTTTCAAAAAAAAATCGACTCCCAATTTTACTATAGCGTGTTTATCTTTCATTATGTCTCCAATAACCTAGAAAAAAAAAATAATATCAAGCTTTGCTCATTAATAATTACAGGAAGAAGCCAGCAAGCCACTGAAAACTAAATTAAAAAGGTGGAAACCAAAAGTAGAGATGCTTATGAAACATTCAGTTTTAAGCATTTGTTCAAATTGGCATCTATGAACCAATCTGATATCATATCGAGTACAGTGCATAGAGAAATGCAGTTGGTACAGTACAGACAATTTTGATTTTGGAGAATATTAATTGCAATAAATTTGAAAATATTGAAATAGTTTGGGATAGAAATGGAGAAGCTGGTAATGAACTGTATTTAGAAAATATTGAGTCACTTTGATATCGAGGGAGTACATACTTACTGCCAAAATTGGATTGAATGTGGTGATGTTATCAGTGAGTTTTCCAACAGATTTTTCTGGTTCATACTTCCATGTTCTTCTAGTATAGAAAGATATCGTTCCGTTATCATTAAATGTAACATTATCTCTAACGTGGTGTTCGTAATATGTATAAGGTCCGCATTCTACGAAAATTGGTTTGATTGAAGGATCTTTTTGGACTTGATCAGAATTGGTCCAATTAAAAAGGTAAAATGATAGATATATTGGTATGGGAGTTTCTTTCCACATACTGTAACTTATTGTGTTAGTGCTAGATATACCTAATTCCTAAAAAAAATCTAAGTTTAGTAAAGCTGTTGGTAAAATTATTTGCGAAGGAATCATAATTGAGGTTAAGTTGAGTCGTTTTTGAAGGCAAAAATCGTTATTTAATTTCTAAAATTAGCAGCCAAGTGCAAAAAATGTTCTACACAATAATGTATAAGATTTGTAAATAATTTAAATATACATACAATGAGTTAAAGCCAAACATTTAAAAAGCACTGAATGAATTGTTTTATACATACAGGGTGTTTTCGAATGACACAACGTTTGCATGTAGATATCTCTCGTAAAATTGGAGAAAATGATACAGAGATTGACGGGTCCAGCACATTTACTTTTCGAAATACAGGGTGTTGAAGTTTTAAACAATTAAATGTTTTAATTCGATAACTTTAAAATGGATGAATAAATTGATTTGACATTAGGCAGGTTGTTTTTAAATGTAAAAGGGCGTATTTTGATGGAAACATATTTTTAAATTTTTGATCCAGTGGTGTAGATTTGGAAGAATATGTACTTTTCCCCTCCCATTTTTACGCCACTGACATTTGAAGAAATGTTTATTCTATTTTGTATCCCTCAATGGTTTTTATGTGGAAATAAATAACCTTTACATATCAAAAAATTTGTAGTTTTCAAGATATTTAATGATTTTATTGTCTGCAAGATCACTTTTTAATAATTAATTTAAAAAAAGATGTCTTGTATTTTTTTCAATAACTACCAAGTACTTATGGCTGGAATATGTAACAGGAACTAATTTATGAAACAGCAATGCATCTAAAACATTCGGAGAAGATTGTTGAAAATATTTGTCCAAACTTGTAATTTTATTTTAAAAAAATAGAAAGAATCCATGCAGCTTCAGCAATCGCCAGTCTTTCCAAGGTATGTGATTTTCGATGAGAAAACGTTGCAAATTATGAATAAATGTATATGGACTAAATTTTGAACATCTCTTGTAATTTTTTGGCTGCTTAATTCTTTTATAAATAAAATCACAAGTTTGGACAAATATTTTCAACAATCTTCTCCGAATGTTTTAGATGCATTGCTGTTTCATAAATTAGTTCCTGTTACATATTCCAACCTTGGCATTTATTGAAAAAAATACAAGAAAAAAATTATTTTTAAATTAATTATTAAAAAGTGACCTTGAACTACAAATGTTTTAATATGTAAAGGTTATTCGTTTTTCACGTGAAAACCATTGAGAAATACAAAATTGAATAAAAATTGCGTAAAATAGGTAACGAGCGCCTCGTCCGACATTAAAACAAAAAGTCCTACAAAAGCAAAGAAATCTAATAGGGGCGTGAAAAATGGGAGGGGAAAGGAAACATATTCTTCCAAATGTACACCACTGGATCAAAAATTGAAAAATAATTTTCTGTCAAAATATGCCCTTTTACATTTTAAAACAACCTGCCAAATGTGAAATCAATTTATCCATCCATTTTAAAGTTATAAAAATAAAACATTTAATTTTTCAAAACTTTAACACCCTGCATTTCGAAAAATAAATGTGCTGGACCCCTTAATCCTTATATAATTTTTTTCCAATTTTACGAGAGGAATCTACATACAAACGTTGTGTCATTTGAAAACACCCTGTATTTGCGTTTTTTCCCATCTAAAATGAGGATCTATTGTTATGCCAGTAAGTGTAGATAAATAAATTTTATAATCAAAATATATAAAATATTAAAAGCACTTAAATAAATTACAAATGATATCCAAAAACAGTACAACTAGTATCTAGTCTGACTAATCATCGGAGAGCAATATTCAAAGATTATCTGTGGTGACCTCTGATCTATGTAGGTATTTTGAATCACATTTTATTTGAAACCACAAGTCATCAAAGTATGAAGGTTAGGGCCAGTATTACACTATAAAATTTCATTGTCTAAGATGTTTTATAAAAAATTTTAAGCAATTTCTTTGATATTTCTCTTTACTAAAGTTGAATAGTTGACACTGTGTCATGTCATGAATTTGTTATAAAATTGTTCAATATTTAGGAAGTGGAGAGTTAATTTCATAAAAAAAATTAGTGATATAGTCGGACCGCTCTTAGTTTACCATTTTCGCATTGGAAAGCGATAAGGTGTTGTGTTCGTCTGAAATTTCAGCAGTAATCAAACGTTATATTTATCTATAGCTTGTAGCAGAAAACATCCAAAGTTGTGTCGTTTTTTTTATGAGCGTACATCCAGATGAGACCCAACCAGTCAAATTTTTCATTACAGATTTTTCATAAATGATCTTTGACAAATAAATTTTATAGTCCAGTGCTGGCATAAGATTTTTTCATCGCCATGAACGAATGAATCATGCAATGTCAACATGTTGAAAGATTATTATTTTAATCAGTTAAATGTCATTGCACATAGAACAAAGCATTATTTTAGTAATAGCATTGTCTAATATTTCTTTATATTAGACAATGGTAATAGTATACATTTAGAAGCAGATCGCATATTGCTAATCTGAAAATTATCACATCTATAGTAGTAAATAAATGATAGGATTTAAGCGTTGAGAAAACATCGCGCAAAGTCATATCAGATTATTATAGCGTTTAAATAATGGTTTAAACTAAGAATTAATTGAATACTTACATATTCTAAAATCTTGTTAACAATCATTACCCAGAAAACGGAAAAAAATAATCCTATTAATATTAACGAAACGGCAAATCCAAACGTTGTCCATTTTTTACACTTCGGCGAACTTTTACAGACACCCATATTTCAGTTCTAAAATGGAAAAAAAATATGTAAACAATACTCAAACAAACAACAACAGCGATGTAACAATTTCACTTCTGTACAATGTACGATAAAATGCGTTAGAATCAACTATTGTATGTTACCAAGATTAGGTATACAATTGTTTTTATTAGCGACGAATTGAGACTGACGGATGCGAGCAGATTTGTCATTCGTCGCAGTATTTGTACGTTTTTCTTTTTTGAGGGTTTTAAAACATCGAGATGGATAGTTCTGATAGAGAATTTGTTGGAGAGAGCAAAATAAGAAACAGATGAACACCATTATCGTAGATTTCTTAAATTAAACCACAATCTATCAAACAAATGTTGTTTTAACCCCAAAACCAATACCAAAATTTGACTTAATACGTTCAATAGCACAATAAGGTAATAAATTACCTGTACACGAAGTTGTGACGTAAGATTAGAAAAAACTACAACAGAAGCAGATCAAAATTCAATAAAAAATCTCAAAGAAGATGATTCTGACTTTATCTTACCCCGGCATATAAGGGGAACTCTACTGTAATTATGAACAAAATTGATTATATTATCCAGTATTTATCTATTTGACTATCAGTTTTAAAAACAAGTTTAAAACTAATGATTATAATAATAATAAAAATAAGTACACTTCACCACACAATTCTTTTTAAAAATGTACAGATAAATAATTATAGTATGACGAATAATTATGAACATCAACAATTTTCATTGCAATCATTAAATTTAGAAAAGTATGACCTTGTCTTTTATTGTTGTTTAAAGAATTATTTAATAAACACAAATATATACACTATTGACACCTGACACCATTGTAAAGTTATAGGAAGTATTTTTGTATGAGTAGAAATATATACAAGGTGGGCCACTAAAAACACCAACAACAACTCTATGTGGTGTCATTAATCAAAGGTCAAATGATAATGATCACAAAAAAAAATTTTGTGTAGTTATTGAGAAAACACTGTAAATACCTGGATTCAAGACTAGCTCTTAAGTATTCAATTTAAATAACATGATAAAATAGGTATCAAGTCTAGATAAGTCTGATTTTATAAAATAAATTATATAGGTGATTTGTGTAATTTTATTTTAATTACAGTTAGGTAGTTTAATTCAATGATAATTTTAATTGTATAAAAATTTTCAATTTACCATCTTTATCAAATCAAAATTCAAGTGTAAGAAACGTCTTTGTTGTTTGATCATAAATGGGGTAATTATTTCTCATCAATAACAAGCTAATAAGTTTTTTTTATAAAAACTGCATTTGTCAAACCAAAAGAGTTGGTCATTGGTAACACTTGTAATCTCCAGATCTTTACTTATTGTTAGATGAAACCCACCAGATTAAATCTGAATAAACTATAAATGTATGTCAAGGGCATGTCAGCTTTAGTTTTAAATAATGTGAAATTTCAAGTTATATTGTTTTATTAAATAATTATATACCATACATTACTAATTATTGAGATAACTGAACTAGACAGTACTGTTAATACAAACACTTGCACATATTCGCTTTTCAAAATGTACTTTGAACGTTTTTATCATCTGCATACATTAAAATAAATGAAAAATGCTGTAAGTTTTATTATCGGAAACCGAGTTTTACAATTAAAAAATATTATGAAGTCACTACTTTTGCATACTTTTCTTACTTAATTGTATTTTTCAATAAGCTAATAAAGTTTGTGAATTTTAAATAAATGAAAATAATAAATGTGATGTAACTATTAATAATTGAATAAACTTATAATTAAATTTTAAAATTTTATATTCTACATTTCCTAGCAGTAGTCTATGACTAATATTTAAAGCATTCAAAATTTCATTTTATTAATGGGAATTCAAAATATTTGAAACAAATCTTAAATATTGTTAGACTAATTAATTATAGGTACTTTAGATTACAAGATAATCACAGAAATACAAATCAAGTGGACTACATTCCATGATTTTATAGATTTTATGTCTCCAAAACAATATTGATCTAAAAATCATACTTAAAAAAAATTTGAGATTTACTAATTATTCTACATCATCAATTACCAAAGCTCTAGAGAGAAAAGGGTTACCACTTATCCTGTGTTGGTGGATAAACACCAGTTTGGAAAAAAGGTAATCATATCATATCATCTGTGTCCAGTCAATGTGCCATAGTAAAAGTATGGCCCAATCAAATTTAATGACCATTGATTAACCCACATCATACATTTATACTCCCAACAGTTTAAAAATAGAAAGAGAGGGGTGGCTGCTAAAGGACTGAACTTTCTATGTCATTAGAAAGGAGTTTTGATACCATTCACAACAGTTTTTACATTATTGGAGTATCTTTAAATTCAGTGAAATATTACCTGTAAACAATAACCTTTGGGGCACCTTTTATAATATAAATTACTTAACTATAAATTTTGATGTTTAAAATTAAATTATCAGTGGCAGATTGACTTCCGATTATTCTTTGTTAAAACTGGTTTAGTACAAAAAGAATTTAGTATAATATATATATTATCTAGTGATACTTATATTTGTTTACTCTTATAAAGAGACAAGGCTGTTACAGATTGGAGTTAAAAAAAATAATATAGTGATGCATCCTATGAAATATACACTAGAAATTGCCTGAGAAAAAATGCAACTACTCTCTAATCTGTAAGAACATAATGAAAAAAATTGAGAAAAAGAACATTGATAATCAATTTCAAATACTCACCAATATAATAGGTAAACATATACTTATTGTACAATTATAATTTTTTTGTCTTCGCTTTCACCAGGTTCAAACTAAGCAGCGTAAAACTTTATTCCATAAGCAATCACTGATCCATAAATGTATTCGGTGACTATGGACTACGTTTGTTTAATTAGTGGCTCCGAAGAGAAAACAAAATATTTGCTATAAGCAACAGAGCGTTCAATTTCAAAAATCACTTCTGACGTTAACTGAAAATAGTATACATATAAAGTAAGTGAGAATAATAATCTCGATATAGTACTATTATAGGACCACTAAATAATAATCTACACGGACTTCTTACCAAATATTTTTAAAGATAACCCACATCACATAACCTCGTACTACATACTACATATATATATATCCTTTATCTATGGCCTACTAAGTACTAATTGCTGTCATGTCAGTTGTCTACAAAAATCAAGATCATAGAGAAATATTTTGTCTATGATCAAGATGTTGCCAAGTGAACTTTCCATAAATTTCGAGAAGGGTGCCAGATTGAACGCTTTGCTTTCACTATGGAAAATTAATATTTATTTATTTCAGGCTTACACTGTACTGTATCATAACTCATAACATAAGAAGGTTGTTTAATGTGGGGGGCCTCGACTAAGGGTTTGGTAAATAAATTATACTCAAATGTCCACCAACTAAGGTGGATTCATGCAAGAAAAAATTAAAACAGATTATATAATTTAAAGCTGAAACTAAGAAGATAAAACCATGTTATTTTTTAATTTAAATCTCAATTTCTTAGTTTTTTGCATGAGCATGTACGTGTAATGTAGATTTTCATGCAAGAAACTAAGAAATTGAGATTTAAATTTAAAAAAACCATGGTTTTATCTTCTTAGTTTTAGTTTCTTCTTGCATGAATCCACTTAAACCTAAGCAAATAAAAAAACGTTGATAAAAGTATTAAATCATTAGTTTCTCATCAGGGCGACTGTCACATGGAATTCCCTATGGGATTATGCCAAATACTTTGGCAATTTTTTAGCATATTTCTAGCAATTCTAGCCCCCGACACAATTCAGTTACTTATTCTCTTAGAATTTTACATTTACAATCTAAACAATGTGACTGACTCAAACTCAATAAAGTTAATGAAACAAAATTTTAATAAACAGCATTTTAATGAATAAAAATATATACATTTGGCTTATTTACTTATAAAACAATAAACATTTCGGGTAAGATTAAAACTGTAAATAAACTTACATAACAATACCCCTGAATAAGTTTATCTTCCATTTGATACAGAAATGCAGATATTTTGTTGATCTGCTTCAAACGATTGTAGTGTGACAATGACTAAATTGTAGTATCTTTTGCTCAAAGTAGATCCACAAGATATATGTGGTATACTTGCCGTAATAGATATTGTGCGAAGTCAAAGTTGTCGGCTCTTTGTTCGACTGTAATGCGATACGATACCATCATTGTCCGCAATATAACTTAAAGGGGATATACGATTAGATAACTGCATTAAAAATACCACTATACCTGCAATTGTATTAGTAGTTTATAAATAAATTACTACTTTAAAGCAGATGTTAGATCAACTGAAAAATAAAATAGCTGAGTGGGACTAAAAGAGACAAAAAAGTTATAATATGTGAGAAGTTATGTAATTAGGGGAAAAAGAATGTTGACAAACTGAGAAACCTGTTATTCTAAAGAATATATAAGGTTGACATTGCATCAAAGTTGTAGTTATCTTGGTTAATATGGATCAGATAGTGAAAAGTGTGAATATTGATGCAGTGATGTGTTCAGTATTGGTTGTCAATATAAATGCAATTCGATTTCTTTTAAGGAATAAACACCAAATGCAAAATTAGAGACCTTATAAATTAATATACTTGATAAAAATCTTCATTTCATATCTTTGCTCACTAAAATATTAAACATATATTATGACTACTTCCATTATCCGATTTGGCAAGAGTATAATATTTGCAATGGACAGTTTAAACTGGTTTCAATTGTAAAGAAATAATAAACAGCTTGACAGTGCAAATTGATCACATGGTTAAACTATTCCATATCACTCCTGCTGACTGGTTTGAGATTTCTCTACAAATCAAATTTATTCTTGGTAACATTTGTGTTTTAAATGATAATTTAATAAATTTACAACTAAGTTTTCTACATTAAATATTAGTTTTGATAATTTGTAGTTACTGAATTTCAGTATAACTTTTTGAGGATCCAATAACATTCAAAGCAAAGCATCAGATGATGATTATGATTACAAATTATTATATACTTAAAAAAACATACAACCAATATTTTATGTATAAAAATTATTCAATACAAAAGTAGAAATACATTCAAAAATTTCATATAATTTTCCAAAACACTGATTAATTATTGTAAAAATGGTGCAAAATGGTATTTTATACTGGTTTAATTACATTTTATTTTGTTGTACCTAAATTAAAAGCAAGCTAAAAATAAATGTTTCTCATTATATTTCTGGACTTAATCAGTTTTTTGGAAACTGTATGACATTTTCCACTTTTTTTAAATTACATCTATGTTAAAGATATTGGAATTATTAAGGTGAGCAGCTCAGAGCAATACTCAAGAAATCTTCAAACCCTAATGTAACAACTCCTTTCAACTCTGTGTCTCGTTTTTTAAAAGCTTCAGTGAATTGTTGAATTTGAATACATATTACAATGAACTGATCTACTGACATGTTTCTATGTGATTTTATATCACTCTTGGCTATAATAAATTTCACAAATTCTGGTGAAAATCTGAAACCCATCTGTTGAAAAGCTTGAGAAAGTTCTGGCTCATCTATACTGCCTGACTGATCTCTGTCATAATTTTTAAAAACCGCCAACCATTGATTAATATAAGTATATAACAACTGGAATTCATTAACACCAATCGTACCATTGCGGTCTGTGTCAAACATGGATATCATAAGTTTACAAGCTGTTGGTGAAAAACGTTCTCCTTGACCATTTATCAAGGCAGCTTGAAGTTCTTCCCATGTGATTTGACCAGAACGATCTTTATCTACTGCCTGAAACCAAGACAGTATCTCTGGTCGCACTTGGGTAGCTTGGCCATAACCTGCTGGTGGTGTAGAATTTCCTCCTTGTGATGGTGGAGCATAGCTAGCAGATGCAAATCCTCCTTGACCTCCTTGTGGTGGTGCACCATATCCTCCTTGACCTTGTGGTGGTGGAGCATAACCTCCTTGTGGTGGTTGAGCATATCCTCCTTGACCTCCTTGTGGAGGTGGAGCATATCCTCCAGATGCAAATCCTCCTTGATTATATCCCCCATACCCTCCTGAATTCTATAAATACACTCAAAATGTAATAGGATATACTTTTAGAAGTAAAATAATTAGCTAAATAATGAATTATAAATATAAATAAACTACTTTTTTTAATGAATCAAACTTTTTCTAAAGAATTCCACTTTAATGAAAACATATATTCTAAATTATTTTGATAATTATTTCGATATTTAAAATAAATTTTTTCATTAAAGTGGAATTCTTTAGAAACAGGAAACAGTTAGTGTTTGTCTGTAATAATTGGCCAACAATTTATGTTCTCTGTATGAAGTATCTTGTAGAAATGCCAGTAAAACTCAACTATCTAACAATTTGGTGTGTATAGAAAAGCAGTAAATGTTTATAGAATATTAACATATACCTTGACCTACGGTTTGTATGAACCAAAACACCTTACATGTAAATTGAATGCTACAGGTTTGAAGTTAAGTTAAACAGAAAACAGGAAAATCTGACGAATTTTAATTGTGTACCATTCTTATCATGCCAATTTATACCATACAATATAATATTAACATAAATGATCAAATGAAAATCGTGTTATGCCTAGTTATACATTGTTTAATTAAAATTCTCTTGAACAAAAATAAAATATGAATGTGTATATTTTTAATTAAATCAACTTACTTGATACATGATGTTATGCTTGTAAAACGATTACAACTAATTATATATCCTCTATTATTGAAATTTTGATCTCTCGCCTATTATAGCTTTTTCAAGTAATTTTATTTCATTTGTTTAAATATAAATTATGAATAATCTAAACACTTTTCCTCAACCTCAAGAAATAGGAAATGTCAAAACCATTAACCACAGATCTCCAGCATGAAAGCTGTAGTTATTCTGTGTTATAGGTCAAGGTGCGTTTATTTATGTGATTCTATGTGATGTGATGAATGTGATTGGTCACATGTCACATGTCACATTACAAATTGACATTAAAATTCGAGGTTAACTTTCTGAGCAGTTTCATTTTCATATGTTTAGAAAAGTTTCTATCCTAAGTTTAAAAAATAATGGAAAAAACACAAAATGAAATTAAAAGTAAGCTTAGATATTTCCGCAATATTATTTTGTTATTGTAAAAAGTGTTGCAGAGGAAAATGTTGCAGCAGATGGCTTAACCAAAAAAGAAAGAAGAGCCCTAAAAGTAAATGCCAGGCCTAAAGAAGATATAAGTAAATCACAAAATCCAACATCATCTGGTATTAGCAATACTTTAAAGGCTGCTAACAAATCATTAGATATTGAAAATAATAAAAAAAATTCACAAGAAAACTGCTTGTCCAAAGGTCTTAGTGAAAAGGAACTAAGAAGACTAGAATGGGCATCAAAATTAGAATTAAACTCAAAAGGTTAGTGATATTTCTCAATAGGGTACATGGATTTACTTGTAAAATATTAGTAACCAGTATGTCCTCATACTTCTAGTAGTTAGATGTACTAAAATAGTTTTTATTCTGGCAGTTCTACTCAGAGTCTTCATATTTGGTGTCCTCCTATTTTAGGCGAATTGTGGGATTGGGAATAATATGTCATCAATAAATTTCAGTAACAATGTTGTTACACTAAATTCATATAGTAAAGAGGAATTTTTATGTCAAATTGTTCCCCATTATACCAACCCAAACATTTAATTTACCTATTTTTTGAGTTGCACATTTACACTAGACAGGCTTCATCTGTATTGAGTGGTTTAGAATGTGATTGGTAAATTTACCAACTGATGTGAGTCTAATATAAACAATTTTCAGTGAGACCATACACAAAGAGAAAAGTACAAATAATCGCCAAATAATTTGAAATTTGTAAAACAATTATTATTGACAATCCCATTCATGTATAATAATTCCCATTTGTGAATACAAAAATCGTAGTTTGCTGTCGGCTAAATAGGAAGGAAGAGAGTTTGCAAGTGGATAAAAATATCGGATAAATTACGTTACCGTAGCAACCCTAGCATTTAGGTACTGCCTGTTTACCAAGCAATGCACGTCAATTTGACAATTATAAATGTCAAAAACAGAATAAATTAAACAGCATATAACAATTCCAAAAAGTATGTCGAGATTTGGAAATATTTGCAAGGCAGAAATAGTAAGGGAGATTGAAAAATCAACTCCAGAAAATACCAAGAAAACTCATTCCTCCATATGGAATCAATTTAATTTAATTTAGTTTAATTGAATTGAGTTTTTTATTCATGGGATTGTCTTACCAAATACCACGCGATCTCAGATTTAGCAGGATATTTTTTCCGGTGGTTTTCTCATGCTTACTTTCATTGGCAATTCAACTCGATCTGTTCAGGCAAAATCACTCGAGCTACGCTCTCGTGATTTTGCCAGAACAGCTCTCGTTAAATTGCCAATGAAAGTAAGTATTCGAAAACAACCACAAAAAATATCTGGCTAAATCTGAGCTCTTGTGGTATTACCCCCGATAAAACAAGGTAATTCGAAATAAAAAAACAGTTTATGTCCTCACAATTTATCAATATAAGAAGAATGTAAATATTTTTTATACTTATTTGTATTTATAATAGGTAACAAAGAAATTGAAAAAAATGCAAGTAAAGCAGAACTGAAAGCTAAAAGACGAGAGCAACAAGAAGCCCAGAGACAAAAGAAAAGTGAAGAAGCTGCAAAATCTGCAACTAAAACAACCACAGTTCAGGAAGGTTTAAGTAAGCCTGATTCAGCACACAAACAAGAAGTCAACAAAACACCAGAAAAAAAGTCAATACCTAAAAAGGAACTTAAGAAACCAACTGATTCACATAAAGTGCAGTTGGTGCAACATTTATATAGTGAAAATCTGTTAAAAATTGAAACAAAAATATTGGCTGTGCATCCTGAAATTCATCCAGTATTTATAAAATTGGGTAAGTAATAGTACCTAATGATTTCCTTGTTCTTATGTCAGAAATATAAAATAAAATAAAATAATTGTAAGAATCAGTCAGTCAATCAGTCTTGTTAATAAAGGTTGATAAGCAATAATCTATAAATGTATAACTTATCAACTTGCAGTACAAACTTCTTGCACAAATCTGGTACTAATACACAATTTTGTTTTTATCTTTTAGGTGTGCAATATAGTAAACAAATAGTACTTGGATCAAATGCTAGATGTTTGGCACTTCTGGTAGCTCTTAAATGTGTAGTTGATGATCTTAAATCCCCACCAAAACAAGAATTTTGTAGATATTTAGAAAATGTACTTCAAAACTCAGCTACTCATTTGCATTCTTGTAGACCATTAGCAGTATCTATGATGAATGCTTTAAGATATTTCAAATTACAGTTGACACAGATTAACACTACTCTAAAAGATAGTGAAAAAAAAGCGAAGCTTCAAGAGATAATAGATACATATATTCATGACGATATTCAAAAAGCTAGTGATGCTATAAGCATGAAGGTTCGTGCAAAAATTAGTAATGGAGATGTTATTTTAACATTTGGATGGTAAGTGATGATTGTATATTTTTTAAATCTCCAATTTTTAAATTTTTAATTTATTACAGCTCATCCTTAATAACGAAAATTTTATTAGAGGCGCATAATGATGGTAAGAAATTTAAAGTAATTATAGTTGATGGTCGACCCCTCTTGGAAGGTAGGGAACTATTAAGAAGATTAGTTGTAGCCGGCCTTAACTGCAGCTATGTTCTTATAAACGCCATTAGCTATGTAATGAATTCTGTGACCAAAGTTGTATTAGGAGCACATGCTATTTTAACAAATGGATATGTAATGTCTCGGATAGGTACAGCACAAGTAGCTTTAGTTGCTAGAGAATATAATAAACCTGTTTTGGTTTGTTGTGAAACATACAAATTTAGTGAACGGGTCCAAACAGATTCATTTGTTTACAATGAAATTGGTAAGTACACAATATTAATCGTTATTTAATTTATAAATGCCAAGAGCTCAATTTCTAAGACAAATGGGGATAATTAGACTGAAGGTATTTGGTAAAAGAAATGTTTAACAAATTTATTTTAAATGTTTTAGGTGACCCTGATAAACTCAGTGTGACTCATGTAAATAAAATGTCGACTTCGTTATCAAAATGGAAGGATATGCCAAAATTAACTCCTTTAAATCTTCTGTATGACGTTACCCCTCCAGATCTAGTAACAGCTGTAGTTACAGAAATTGCTATTTTGCCTTGTACGAGTGTGCCTGTTGTTTTAAGGATTAATGCTAGTGAAACTGCATGATCATTATGAACTAATTTAGGTTTGTTTTTTACAAGAAAATGATGAAATCTTTGTATTTGTAAAGTCTGAGAAAATTAAACAGAAACAAAAAATATTGTAAATGGAAATCTTTAGTTTGGAACTAAAACACTTTTCAGATTAATCCTAAGATGCTCTGCTCACTATCTTGTGTACTTTTTATTGTATCTAAACATTTTAAATAGTCTCATTAGAGTCTTAATTAATGTTAAAATTGATTCAGAAACAGTTTGGAACGCAATTCTCGCTTTATTGGAACACTGCACTATGAATTAATTCAGAATTTTCAATTAGACTTGCTGGAACTGCAAAATTACTTTAGACTAGTGCTGAAGCCTTCAAAAATAGTAAAAAGTGAGTTCGGGAAGTGGGAGGGGGTGAGTTTTTAAGGGTAAAAAATGGCCTATCTCGATTTTCGGCAAAACTACAAGTCCTACGGAAAAAAGTTCAATGGCAAAGTTGTGAGTAATAAAAAACTCTACAACTTTTATATTTACAATTTTTACACATAACCTCAAAATTTATGTGAAAAACTCAAATAACCCAGTTTTTGGTTTTTTATTTTTCTTTTTCAAAAAAAGTATTTTATTTTTTACGAAATTCCGTGAAAACTTACCTTATTGTGTCCCAAACACACTGTAATTTATTTGATTTGAAATACTTTTTTTTTTCACCCTATTTTGACTTACCTAATATCAAAAAAGCACCCTAATTTTCAATCGAAAATTCTCGCGTCAAAATATCAGCTTTTTCCAAAAAGTCAATTCGGTGGACTTTATGTTCGTTGAAATCTCTACTTTCTGATAGTCTGAAAAAAATATACATCTCCATGGTAAATGTTCTCAGAAAATGCAAAAAATGAAAAAAACTCAAATTCGATGTTTTTTTAATCACTGTACAATTTTGAGCTATTTATTAAAACTTACACTTCAATTAATCAAAAAACGTAACATTCATGTTACATTGATAGACGAAAAAACTGCAAATGGGAATACACTACTATAAGTAACAAACAAATAAGTTGATATTCAATAAGGCATCTACAATATTTTGAAAAAGTTGTAGAATTTTTTTTTAATAATATTTGAAGAAGCCTATTTATTGCTTTTTTGAGATAATTTATTTACCTGAGTGACCTACGGTGAATTTTAGCGCATTTTAAGGTGTTTCATAGAGATGTGGGTTTAAGGTAACATAACCCCAAAAAATTAATCAAATCTATTTATAAATGTGAAAATGAAAAAATAACACTAATTTAATCAAGGTTTCAAAAAAATCAATTGGCAAAAATTAAATCATCCTTCATTTTGGCAAACCTCCCACCCACAGAAGGAGCAGCAGAACAGCCTTGTTACAGGGCTTCAGTATCAACTTCAAACTTGGTTTGACAGCAACATATTGGGGCTGGAAGCAACATCAATGTAGCATTATGCCCAAATTTACACAAAAAAGGATTCATTTCCTGAAGTACTGCTCAAAACTATTTGCTGCAGCTGTGAAACTGGGTGTAACAATTTAAAATGTAGCTGCCGCAAACATGGTTTAAAATTTACAAATTTATGTACAAATTGTCATGGTTCTGAAAATTGCTCCAATGTGAAAGAAAAAACCTACGAGGAAGTGAATGATTCAGATGAAATTGTGGATGAAGAACCAATGCAGACTGGTAATAACATTGGAGATGAAAAAGGTGATGGTCTTGAAGATTTCGAAGATAAACTAAAGTTGGAAAGGTTTGTCGAATCTAACGATGAAGAAATGCCATCAAAGAAACAAAAACGAATAGATGAGTGATTACAATTTAAAATAATGTATTCCTGAATAACAAAAGATTTACGTTTTTAAAAACATTATAATGAATAACGAAATCAGAATGAAGTATCTAAATTCAATAGTAGGTACGATTTTCATGTATATTTACATTTTATGAGATTTTCTATGACATGAAGGTAATTCGAATTTGATGAATGAACTTTTTAACTGGAAAAAATTGCAGCAATCACATTTTTTCGATGAAATTGCACTACAAAAACTTCGAATTTGAGTTTTTTTTCATTTTTTGCATTTTCTGAGAACATTGACCATGGAGATGTATATTTTTTTCAGACTATCAGAAAGTAGAAATTTCAACGAACAAAAAACCCACCGAATTTTTGAAAAAAGCTGATATTTTGACGCGAGAATTTTCGATTGAAAATAAGGGTGCTTTTTTGATATTAAGTCAAAATAGGGCGAAAAAAAAAGTATTTAAAATCAAATAAATTACAGTGTATTTGGGACATGATTAAACAAAAACTTCGAATTTGAGTTTTTTTTTCATTTTTTGCATTTTCTGAGAACATTGACCATGGAGATGTATATTTTTTACAGAGATTTCAATGAACAAAAAGTGCACCGACTTTTTGGAAAAAACTGATATTTTGACGCGAGAATTTTCGATTGAAAATTAGGGTGCTTTTTTGATATTAAGTCAAAATAGGGCGAAAAAAAAGTATTTCAAATCAAATAAATTACAGTGTATTTGGGACATAATAAGGTAAGTTTTCACGGAATTTCGTGAAAAAAACTTTTTTTGAAAAAGAAAAATAAAAAACCAAAAACTGGGTTATTTGAGTTTTTCACATAAATTTTGAGGTTATGTGTAAAAATTGTGAATATAAAAGTTGAAGAGCTTTTTATTACTCACAACTTTGCCATTGAACTTTTTTCCGTAGGACTTGTAGTTTTGCCGGAAATCGAGATAAACCATTTTTTTCTTCAATTATATCATATTCCTCTCCTTTTCTAATGGGTTTTATTCTACTATTATTTTTTTTGTTTCAAAAATTATCGACCCCAGTCTACTTGGGAAAACCCATAAAATATTTTAAATTTGAACTGAACAATTTTAAGTCCTTTTATAACTTATGGCTTTTCTCACTCCTTGCAGACAATGAGCCCCACACCAACTATACAAGAATATGGATGAAAAGCTTCATATTTTAGTATCATAACCCAAACTTCCACAAAACTTATGCATCTTCACTATCCAAGATACAAATTTTTACACTCCTTGGTCCATATTGAACACTATATTTTGGCATGTTTAAAAAGTTCCTTTTCTTTTAATTGATAATTACATTTTATCTACTTTGATATATTGGGAAGGTTATACAGTGTGTATATAAAGTAACGTAACTTGCTAATATTTCGATTTCCGTTAGGTTTACAAAAAAAAATGTCGAATAAAACTTTTTTCAAATAATCTAGTCTATCTGCATAAGTCGATTAAATGAATACAGGGTGCACCATTGCTCCAAAATAACTTATTAACATATTTTTTTAAATAGTACACCATATTTATATTTTCAGTTTCTCATAATCTATTAAATTACAAATACAACCGTCAAGACCGATATTCTAGGATTCCCGCCGAAACTTGAAATCTATGGCGAGAATCCTAAAATTTTAGCGGGAAACTTGAAATTCTTAAAAGGGAAACCTGAAATTTTTAGCGGGAATTCAGAGATTTTTGCGGGAAACTTGTGATTAATTAATATTAATGGCAGAAAAACCTACTTCTTTTTTGACATAAACAATTTTTTTATAATTTTAGATTCAAACCAATTTAACTTTGGAATTATTAAAGGTAGAATTATGCGGTTTTATTTATAATTCAATAGATTATGGAAAACTGAAAATATATACATAGTGTACTATTTAAAAAAATATGTTAATAAGTTATTTTGGAGCAATGGTGCACCCTGTATTCATCTAATCGACTTATGCAGATGGTCTGGATTATTTGAAAAAACTTTTATTCAACATTTTTGTTTGTAAACCTAACGGAAATCGAAATATTAGCAAGTTACGTTATCTTATGTACACGCTGTACTTACGGAAAAAGTGAGATGAATTATTTCCACATAAAACTTTAATGTCAATGTTAAAATTTATTAAATGAAAAATATTGTTTATTGCTACATTCAACACGACAGAAACATAAGCCTACCAATCTATATATCATAGCAAGCAGAGGTGGGTGTAACGGAAACTGCTTTACTTTTGTAAAGTAACCTGAAATCGTCACAATAACGCATTCCAGTAACGAATATGTGAACGTTACTTAAAAGCAAAATTAACGACCAAGTAACGCGTTATCTTTTTTTTAGTAACGACCCCCAGCTCTGATAGCAAGGTATATCTTTGTAGATACAAACGACTCTGAGCATATCACATGTTTGACAAAACATTTTTGTATTTACATAAAACTGTTTAATATCATATTGTGTATTTTTCTATTTCAATTTGGTTTTTTTAAAGCACAAATATATTGCTTTATCTTGCCACGTTCAATTTAGATCAAATACATTTCAAAACCTTAAATTTTTACAATTTTATGAAATATTTGATTTGGATGTAGCTATCATCTCCTTACACATATTTGAAAGAGTTGAAAAGAAATAGTGAATTTTTGCAACCAGTCTAATCTCAATTGTGTTTATTTTGATGATAAATGTATTTGTTATAAATTCACTAGGCTTTTAATTAAAATATTCATTTTTCTATTACAATGCTTTCATAAAAAACAGAATGAAAGTTATGTTGTATTGAAAATAATAAATAACCACACCAAATAGTACAAATTGCATTTGACGACAAAACTGTAGCCTGTCTTCTAAAAAGAGATTGCACCATGTGGCAATATTTTAGATGGATGCCACAAATAAAAATATGTACCTTTATCTTCTAAGCCTTGAAACTTATGTTCTTTGAATTCTATATAGGGTGTGCCGAAAAGATTAGAAATCAATTATATCATATATTGTGGGGTCAAAAATAGGTCCATTGAACCTCATCACTTACCTTTATACAAAAATGTATGGAAAACAGTTACAGGGTTCTTTGTTTGACCCAAGAATATCTGGTACAATTCATGACTAATCTTTTCGAGAAGCCCTGTATAACATATCTGATTAGTAAACAAATAACGATCCGTGATATAAAAATTTTGCTTATTGAATAAATACATTTTTTTAAATACCAATGATCACTACAATCTAATTTATAATATAAAATTACAAAAAATAATGCTAAATATTATTTATTTTGGTTTGATAAAAAAAAACCTTATGATTTAAAAAGTGCCAATATATATATAATTGTATGATATAAGCAACATACGAAAAAAGTTTTCTTATTTAGGTATTTAAAGTCAATAACAAGAAAATGTTTAATGACAAAAATTTGTAATAAATAATAAGATTGATCTTGCCAAAAGTAGCGGATTTTGGAAAAGTAAAAGTTGTGTTTTACCATTTTATACAATGGTTTTACTACCTCTTTAAGTTTACCTAGAATTAAAATTTGTTTCTACACAAATGAGTGTACGTTGTAAGGCGAGTTAACCTCAAAATTAATTTCCAAGACAAAAAGTGGTAAAAAGAGAACTACTACCAATATTTGTATCTATAAAAGTATTTCAAGTTTCCAGGAATCTAGTATTTTTTGTTTCCACGGATATTGATTGATCTTTATGCTCTATTAAAGTTTTTAAATTATATTAGGACAGAATCAAATTGGATTAATTAAATCTTGCACAAGAGGTTAGTATTTTACCGAGCACATTTGGGTTGTTTAATGGGTAACTCAAAAGATTGTCAACCTAGAATGTAGACAGTTTCTCTCCTTAAAATGATCTCCATACCTAAAAACTACTATATGATGTAATTATATGTTTTTATTCCTTTTATAATATGAATATGTATTCAATTAGATAATTTTTATTTCAAACATAAAATTTTACGCGCCATTTGTAAAGGCTGTTCTAATTGGTGTAATGGAGTATGACAAACTAGCCCCAACACACCTATCGACCTTAAAACCCTTCACAGAGAGGCTCTGTGCTTGACTCGTCCAGTTTGGGGTTAGTCAAGAAATCTGTTTAATATACAATATATTTATCTCTTAGTGGACTTCCTCATTGGCATATTCTTATACCAAATCTTCTTCCAAAAAGGAATTTAGGTTTTCCATCAACTGGGCAAATATCTTCCTCTGAAATATTAGACGTATAAATCCATTTGCTGTCACATGATTTACTTTCACCGCATTGTCTTGTTTTCGAAAACAGGATTATATTTGATACGTCCAGTTTGTTTTCCATTATTTTCAATTTCGGTAAATTATAATATATATAAATTAGTTTTGCAGTAAGATTTTTATCTACCATAATTTTATTTAAAGTAGATACATCCTCTCATTTTCATGATATAATATGGCCATAGTAAATACTTCAGATTTATTAACAGCTGATGCACTACTTATAGGATTTTACTTCTTCGAAAGGGTTAAATAGAATATTGCGTTATTTCTAATATTTGCTACGCAGTCTTTTAGTGGTCATGTCCTAAATTTATTCATCTTACCCTTCTTCTTGGTATTTTCCATTAAATTTTCACATATGTATTACCAAATCTTGAAATATTAAATATATAGTACATTTATAATTGTAAAAGATTGTAGGTAACCTTTGCCGCTGCCAAAAATGACAATAGCAGCACTATGGTGTAAGTTATTTTTATACATAAATTAAATTATTATTTCTTATATAGGGAGGAAGAAGTACCTAGTGAAAAGACGGGTAAGGGCTACTGGTCTCTTCACATAAAAGGCACAACCAAGAGCACAAAAAGGTTGGGGTGCCAATGCCTCTAAGCCTCTGACTGATGATGCCGAACCAATCAATAAATCAATGTTTTTTCTTACTTCCATTTTCTTGTTATTTTATTCAAATTTATTGAAATGTACCGATACACATACAATACGCACTAAAACATTCAAAAACTGACGAGTGAAAATTACACAACACATTTTTTATATTATTTTATGTTTTGAAATAATTCTTATTAATTATTGAACATTATTAATAATTAATAATGAAAATTATCTGTTGGTAGCGAAACAAAAATGTTCTATGTAGAAATATCTAAAATGTTATTGAATGAAGACAAGCTCACTGGAATTTAATTTTAATAAATTCATTCCGAATTATTTTTACAAACGAACAAAAATAAATAATTGTATTTCAATGTTTCTGCGTAAGTACGTCATTTTCTGAATAAAACAAGACCATTTCTTAATATTTTTAATATCTTCATCAAAACCTATCCCATTAGAACATATCAGGAAAAACAAAAATTAACAAAAAAATTTATATAAAAAAAGTTTAAATAAAAATTGAAAACTGCGATATAAATTTCTGACAAAGGAAAAAACATGCATTATTTTTGTTATTTTTTCAACAAAAATTCATTACCTTCACTGCTCGTAGCTTTTGGTAATTGGTTTTTATAAAAGTTATATACAGCATTAATCAAACTGTTATTACCTACTCATATTCCTCATAGTATGCAATAATTGCTAAAAGTCACTATGTGTCCTACAAACCACTGAATAGACAGAGCCAAATTAAATATTTCATTTATATTCTCCAGTCATTGATACCTGTCAATAACTAAATGGCCCACACCAATCACCTTACAA
The DNA here is from genome assembly GCA_910591675.1 of Galerucella calmariensis. Taxonomy (NCBI): domain Eukaryota; kingdom Metazoa; phylum Arthropoda; class Insecta; order Coleoptera; family Chrysomelidae; genus Galerucella; species Galerucella calmariensis. The sequence continues at coordinate 85,760 of CAJUYG010000151.1, read as the reverse complement.
ATCCTACAGGTATAACAAAGAAAAAGAAAAAAAAATACGGTGAATTTTTTTATAAAATACTCCAATTTAAAGCAATAAAAAAATTACTGAAAAGACCCATTTGAGCATTTATTGCATCAAGTATCTTATTTTTTACACTGCTAATAAGGGCAGTAATGAAATGGGTAGTTGTAAGAACTAAAAAAAATATTTGTCTTATTTTGTATCACCCCAAGCATAAAGTGACATTTTTAAATTCCTAGGGCGTTATTTCAAATATTACACCGATTTAACAAAAAGCGAAGCTTCCGATCCCTTTTTGTATCCGCATGTCTGAAAAGAGTCTTTTTTTATAAGATACTTGTCATACTTCACTTTGTCTACCGATATTTGAAAATTTGATCATTTTCTCAGTGTATTTACTAAGTTATCTGTCACCTTGGGTCTCTCAAGGTCATACATTTTTGTTACCAAAACATTAAGGAGATTGCATCGGGCTTCGCTTCTCGTTAAGTTGGTTATCTTAAACAGGATCCCATAGTTATCGATTGTGTAGTTATGATGAAAGATACTCTTTTTAAAATTTCAAGAATTGCAATCAGTATTTAACGATGGCTATTTAACTAATAGTCATTAAATGTGAGTTTCGTACGCTCTTTTTTTTCTACTCCCATACTATGTAACAAGTAACACATTTCTTGAATACTCTGTATATTCCCAAAGTGTTTTAAACTAAAATGATATATTTTTAATTTGATTGATTTAATGATCCTTTTTATTATAATTAGTAGTGTTTCAAAAAAATAAATAATTTTTTTACAAATATACTGAAAATATTGTTGGGCATAATGAGAATAAAATACTGCAAAAGATTGAACTCTTCATATGTATATTAAGAGGTGCCGCATTGACAATTTGTATTTTCCATTTAAATAACATGGAAACAAAAATGTCTTGTGCTTTGAAATTTTACAGCTCACGAAGGAAGCAATACTGCGAAATGACTGAAATGTTTTTGTAGGAAATTTGACGCTCTATAAAAAAGGGCTCTTACAATTTTTCGATATTTTCACTCTTTTCAAAGTTATTCATGGTTAAAGTTAAATTAGCCATAAGTTTTGACATTTTTTCAATTTTTCGACGCTCCAATCAAGTTAATGAAATAATTTTATAAGATATTTTTTGTAGAGCGTTTTATTGGCTATAATTTATCTTCAAAAAAATGTTTCATATCTTTCATGGGTCCTAAGTTATTCGCAATAAATTGAAAATTTAATCAAATTTTATTGTTCGTAATTCATTATATTAATGGAACAATTATATTTTCAATCTGAAAGATTTTTTTTACAATTGCGAAATTTCTTCTCATATTGACTTATATTATTTCTGCAAAGATCAACAGCTGCTTATATAATTAGGTCTACTTTCTTAGGAAATTATAGAGAAGTATTGTTATAGTTGGGGGCACAATAGATTTTTTAGGTCTCAGTGAATGTCACCCCAAAATACATACATTGTTATAGTTCCCTTATACACATTGTTTGCTTGATGAAATCTTATATTTTTACAATTTGTTTGTATTTGATATTTGTTTCACAGTGTATTTATTCATAGCCTTTGTCGCTCTCCTTGTTCATGTAACCTCTTTACGTGTGAACAAAAAATGTATTATTATTATTATATTATTTAAACCTATAAAAATTTTTATAAAGATAAATTGTAGCCAATAAAATGCTCTACAAAAAATAGCCTTTTTTATAAATTTGACTGTAGCGTGGAAAAATTGAAAAAATGGCAAACTTTATAACTAATTTAACTTTAAACCTTGAATAATTTTGAAAGGAGTGAAAATATCAAAAAATTATAACAGTCTTTTTTTGTAGAGCGTCAATTTCCTACAAGAATATATCTTGAACATTCCCAAGTATTGGTCCCTACGTGAGTTATAAAATTCCAAAGAACAAGGCAATTTTGTTTCCAAAAAATGTCCACGGATGGAATAGGTGAAAAATGTTTAAATATTAATTTAGTGAAAAATGTTATTCTTGATAAAAAGTTTTGCTTGTTCTGAAACCCCATAAAATTAAATAAAATTCAAGTTTTTCAAAACCCGTCTCATTTTATGGCCAGTTTTATGAAAACCTGGAGTCTGACTTTTTGGCATTCCTTCACATATTGGCTAATATCTCGGGAACCTTAAGGTTTGCAAGGTTCTAGTCTACGCCCGCCATTCGATTCAGGATTGGATTTTTTATAAAAAGAGTAATTTTGAAAATTATGAGTCTTCGCGAATTAGTAAAAGTTTTGGTGTGGACTTAGAAAATCTTTCAAAACCTGAAAATTCTAAGATCCATATCTAAGGTTTTTCGAGGTGGAAAATTCCTCTTTTTATAGAAAATTCAATTCTGAATCGAATGGCTTAGACTAGAACCTTGCAAACTTTAAGGTTCCCGAGATATTAGCCAATATGTGAAGGAATGTCAAAAAGTCAGACTCCAGGTTTTCATAAAACTGGCCATAAAATGAGACGGGTTTTAAAAAACTTGAATTTTATTTCATTTTATAGGGTTTCAGAACAAGCGAAACTTTTTATCAAGAATAACATTTTTCACTAAATTGATATTTAAAAATTTTTCACCTATAGGATACTCTATCCGTGGACACGCTGTATAGCTTTTAAAAAACCTGCAAATGAAACAACGTCGAAAAAAGTTCTAAAACAACAAATGCTAGTTTATCTTAGAGCGACTGTCAGATTATGTAACTGTACGATTGATTGTCCAATGTAAGACACACAGTAAATGACAACTTTTTGGCATTAACTTACTCAGAAAATGATCGAAATCGATTTTTAATCAAACGAAAAAGTAATTCCCGTTTAAATAAAATCTTATTATAAGAAACCCACGTTTATTTCAGTGTATTTAAATGATAATCGTTTAAAATATACTTTTTTTTAGCTACCACTTTTACACGTAAACAATGGTACTGAAAACGAGTCGTTTCGATAGGGATGCTCATTCTTGTTGGACAAACAGTAACTTACTAATAAATTATTGATCGCGGCAGACAGTATGTGGACGCTGCAATCAACTTTATACACAGTAGTTCTTTATAATGAAGCAATCTGTTAATTCAGACTCCTCTTCATATTCTCAGCTAGTGCCTGCTGGTTTGGCCATTTTGTCTTTTGGTCCCCAAACTCGAATCGTACAATCATCCGATACCGATACTAACATATGATGGTAAACCGGATTCCATGATACACAATTGACAGTTCTCGTGTGACCTTGTAAAGTGGCTATTGGCTGCTCGTTGCGTATATGCCATATATACACCTAAAATAAAATCGATATTTTGGTATATTTGTTTTCAACATTGACGAATTTTACTTACTTGATTATCTTCGCTACCACTAGCAATAAAATCTTGATTGACTCCACCGAAAGTTGAATGTATTGTAAAATGTCCTTGGGTCACTCCTTGATATCTTCTTACTAAACATCGGTCGTTTATATCCCAAAGATGAACACCTTGTGTGGCAACATTTAAGAGAGCCAATCTGTCTTTTTTATCGACTGTAAATGACATTATTGGATGGTCTTCTTGAATACTGAAAAACATTTTATGCAAATTACCGTTAACTATAATTTAGAAAAAAAGTAATACTAACATTTGTTGATCGGCTACCTCCTCAAAAATATAACCTCTAATTCTATGATGAGTATCTGACGCTAAAACTGTTTTGCCGTCTTGTCGACACCACAATCCATTTACTCTAACGCCTTCCCAAGAGTCTAGTACATTTCCTTTCAAGTCACATTGATAGAAATGACCCCGTACTCCTCCAACCTGTAATACACATTAGAACGTTTAAAAAAAATTAATAAATTTACCGTCTTATGGTTTTTTCATATACAGGGTAGCGAGAAATTTTGGCACAAAGTCTTTTTCTTTGAAAATAATAAACATAATTAAGTGTTGCCACAATAAGCCCAGGAGGCTGAGGTGGTACCGGCGAAAGGACGGCTCCGAAGGGAAGGAAAAAAAAAAAAAAAAAAAAAAAAATTGCTAGATGGATGGATTAGAAAATCCCCAATTGTGGCTTAATTTTTCCCAGAATTCCCTAAAAATTCAAAAATTAAAAATCCCTAGAATTCCCTAGAAATAATAAAAAAAATTGAAGAACGTGTCACGAGACACACGGTAAGAACTTTAATTCCTTTTAAGCAATAATCAAATTTTTTGAATCAATAAATAAATGCACATATATTAATATAAGAATTTATTTTATTCTGGATGAAACTTCATTTAACAATCCATATATAATCGATTATTATCAATTATCATCAATTGATTAATAATCGATGATTTTTGATCGATCAACGATCGATTAGATAATTGATTATCAACAATAGATTAATACTCGATTAACCTCAATCGATTAATAATAGATTAAACTCAATCGATTATCATCAATCCTTCATCAACAATCGATTAATAACCGATTGTATATAATCGATGAGTATTCGAATATTTCCAATCAATTAAAAGTCGGTTGTTTCCAATCGATTATTATCAATTGATTAATATTCGATTATTCTTAGTTAATATTAATCAATCTATAATCGATTATTATTAAGTTGTAGTTGTAGAGTAGTAGATGGATTATTTCGTTACAAAATTCTGTCCTCGGTTTTTTTCTTCAATCTATCGATTAATTTAAAATCTTTCCAGCGTTTTAGTTTAGTTTAAAACGGACGTGCGTAACTGTAAGGTATATCTCCTAATCGATTATCAACAATCGATTATTATACTATTATATTATCAACCTTTGTGTAAAATTTAAACCCGAGACATCGATATATGGCGGCATTACAGTTTTCTGTAGCCTATGAATCGCTGCTTCGTAAACACATAACGCAGTAACGTAACGGTCAGATCTTTTGCGCCGCGACCCCCGGTCGCTCCAACCCAACGTAAAGAACTAAAAGTTTTAATAAAGTTCTAAAAATGATCAATCTTGCAAAAAATTATGGAAATAATAGTAAAAAATGTATCCGAATAAATTCAAATATATCACCAGCACTGCGAATACCAGCTTTGCATAGAGTTTTAATGTAGCATCGGTGGTTCAGTGGTAGAATGCTCGCCTGCCATGCGGGCGGCCCGGGTTCGATTCCCGGCCGAAGCATATGAATCGCTGCTTCGTAAACGAGAGAGAGAGGCTCAAGGCACATAACGCATCAACGTAACGTAACGTTACGGTCAGATCTTTTACGAATTACCCCCTGTCGCTCCGCTCCAACCTAACGTAAAGAACTAAAGTTCTAAAAAGAGAAGTTTACGTTAAAACATGAGTTTTGGGAGGAACAAAGTTTATTTTGTAATTAATTAAAATGCAAGTAATAGTTTCGTTAGTTGTGCGGCGGCGCGGCGCAACACATTGAGCGCGAGGTAGAGATGCGCATGAGTAGTTGCATATTAGGTATTTACAGCAAGGTTATGAACTGAACTAGAAAAAAGTTCAAACTAATAGAAGTAGATGGCGGCAGGGTCGACATTTTTTCAAATCGAAGTGGAGGGAAGAAATCAATTTGGCGACTTTGAAAACATTAAAATAAATTATAATTCTTTTGGAATATTTGATGTTTAAAATCCCTAAATATAGCCTTAAATTCCATATTTCCTTATTTTTATTAATTTGATGAAACTCCCCAGAACTAGGGAATATTCCCCGAATCTGGCATCACTATATCAAATTTTATGGTTATATTCTTCGTTTTTAAGAGGAATTGCAAAAAAAAGAAGAATACAATACCATTTATAGCCACAAAATTTGATAATTATTTTCAAAGAAAATGACTAGGTGCCAGACTTTCTCGCTACCCCGTATTTTTTTTCATAAAGTTGGATTGATTTTGAATTTTTACATTTTTCCTATTTTCCGACGCAACCATCAACTTTTTCAACTTAAAAATTGATTGTTTAAGTATAATTAAAGAAAATAACTTACTACAAATTTAGTTCCGTCTTTGTTCCATGCACAACATACAAGAGCGTCATCTTGAGACTGTGTGACTTTAAGAAATACTTCAGTTTCAATATTCCACATCCAAACTTCTGGACTTTCATCTGGACCACATGCGATTAAGTGTGTAGAATCTGGATTCCATGATATATATGCAGCACCTAATGAATAATAAGAACACTTCAGTGTGCACAAGAGAAATGCCATAATTTTGTTTTACTCACCAGTATTATGACCTTCTAATATCTTCTTTAACGAAAGAGTACATGTTTCAGGATCGACATCCCATATGATAACATTTTGATCCTTTGAACCAGTAGCTAATTTGGTCCCATCTGGTGAGAAACTGCAGAACCATACCTCGTCACAATGATCATTTAATACCTACAATAAAATATATTACGCAGGGCTTGTGGATTTTTTTATTATAATTATTATTACCTGTATTGTATAAATGGGAAAAGACGATTTTAGGCATACATGGTCTACTAATAATGAGGATTCTGGTAAAGAAACGCCTTGGGAAGTATTGTGATGGCTACAACGTATCGCTTGAAGTTCTAATGCTTGATTGAGTAATTCTTGAAGTCTATTAGGTGGTAACATTATTGTGGGAGGTAGGTATGATTGTAATTTATTCATTAAAGTCATTCGAGATTGTATACCTTTACCTTCCCTAAAAACAAACATTTACAAATATATTTATTTCACATACAAGTTGAAATAAATAAATAAAAATAGAAGTGCCACTTTAATTTTTATACTTACCAATTTGTGCGTTCAAGTAATTCATCAGTATTAGAACACATCATAAAACTTGAGAGTTGGTGTACTCTTGCAGTGTTATGTTGAAGAGGTGTTAATTCATTTCTTAAAACATGTAGAGCATCCAGAACACGTCCTTCTTCTAAAAATTCTAGGTACTTTTGTTCAAGAATCAAAAACTTCATTTCCTAAAATTGACAGGTGTAACTTTACTAATTGAATATCTACTTTTGTTGATTGAGAATTTGAGAATTATGTAGAATTAGCAACTACTGTTTGAAAAGTATGTTTTTAGAAAATATAGATATACAAGAGTTGAAAAAACAATTAAATTTCATGTACCATTTAATATATGAAATAGGGTGTTCAACTTCAAACTTTGACCCCATATTTTTTTAGGTAATGCATTTAGAATATTTGTGTGATCCAATTTATTATAAACACATCTATAAAACTTAGAAACATTGGGAAATGTCAGTTAACAATCTGAGTTTAAAAATATTGTTATCAGATTCATGGTTTATATTTTACATAGTCTTTCTTTCAGACATTTTTCAAAGAGCCTAAAATAGGTTTATAACATTTGTGCAATTTTTTTATGTTTAAACTGGTAGTGACTCAAGAGAAGATAGATATCAACAAAGTGAAATAAATTCCAAGCATTATAAAATCAAGAACATAATAAGCTGAAATCATAATCATATGGTATTGTGAAACAATTTAAATATATGGGATATTTGGTACTACTTGTATATTGATCAAAATAAAAAAATAACAGCAATGTTGTTTAGAGTTACTTACCAAAATATTAGTGTCTTGTCCCAAAAGAGGACGTAATTCCTGTAAATCATGGTCTGCCTTAGACCAATCTCCATCCACGACATGCTGACGAAATTTTGCAGCTGCTGGATGGTCAAGGCGACATCCAGATTCATCCATTAAAGATTCACATGTTTTACTATAGGTTTAAAAATGGGCAATTATTAATTTGTAAATACTTAGTAAGTAAGTATATTGTAAGAAAATATTACTGATAAAGGCTGTTGACAATTATTATCTTTATATTTTTAATTTTCTATAAGAAGAATGTAGTTTTATATTTTTTATTATCATATTTGTATTATTTTCAATTTTAATTTCTACTATAGCTTATTTCAATTACATTATGGTAATATCTTTTTCAAACATACTGTCAAATGAAGGTTACTTGAGACACAGATTAATCTGTGCTTGAGGATCAAGATTCAACCCTCACAGGAACATTTCACTGTGTAATGTATTGAATGATATTCTTGTAATAATACAATAATGGTATGCAATATCAGTATAAATACATTTATATGGAAAACATATGTGCTCTCCTAGCTTAGACTATTTGTTTATTTTCTTTTAAACCTTTAAAATAATTGTTTTACAATCAATGCATACTATGAGTTTACATTTTATTACAAATAAAACAAAGGTTTGTTGGTATACTACTTCAAAATTATTATTCTGTTACGGTTTATGTATAATAGGTAGGTAGTAAGGTTTCAAGTAGATTTAACCTTCAGAATAATAATGTTTGCAAGTCAAGAGCCTTACATGCTATTAAATTCAGATAATTTTAATTTCAATTATTTCTTTGCATTGTATAATTGAGCTTTTTTTAGTATTAAATTAGGCATTGAAATTCGTATTTATTTCAAAATGTAAATTATTAAAAATGGAATAAATTACTGCATGACTTGCATATTCAATTATTTTAAAAACAGTTAAATTAGGTATGATCATACAAAGTTTCAAAATATTGAAAAATCAATTAATTTTTATATTTAGAAATGCATTTAATAAACAACGAAATACATTGATTTTAGAGGTCATTAACTTACGTCAATCCTTCATTTTTAAGAAACTGTCCAATCAGTCTCACAATTTCTTGGTTTGGGCGATTGAGGAATAAGCCATTTTCAGCATCAACATGACCATTTTCTGTTGACCCGTTGCTACATGATGGTGCCCCATTTTGGACCAACCCGTTAGTCGACTGCATCGTCTCGTTTTTTGTAGTCCTTCGGGTTTTTTTACGCGGCGGTTCACCACCGTCGTCCCCGGATGAATCACTATCCAGACTTATTTTTGAAATTCGCTTGACCTCCTTGCTTTCCAGATTTGTATTATCTTTAAAACAAAAATATACTAAGCTCTTTGTCTTCACGAATACATCTATTACGTCATTAACGATATTTTATATTGGGACAAAGCGGATTCATACAAATTATTTAAGAAGCATTCTAATTTATTTATAGTTAAAGTAAAATGTTTATAATCGCACGTTTATTAAAATGTGTGTCACATCAAATTGTACCACCCAAAAACAAACATCAGCTGAACTGTCTACAAACAGCTGGCAAATCTGACCTCGAACAAGAAATGAAAACAGAAACGAAAAAGGACAACAAAGGAAAGTTGCTTCACGCAGGCGTAACCACATTAATATTTTGTCATGTAAAAATGTATTGTTTATAATAATTGTTTAGTTTCATTTAAATAATAATGTTATATTGTTAGTACCTAATAATTTAGATAAATATTTTTTATTCTCTCTATGTATTGGAAAACTTCAATGTTATAAAAATTTCACTTTGATTAATTGACGTCATGTATAAGCACGAACATAGGTACATATCAGATGCATAGAACATTTATAAGAGCATAGACATGTTTCTCTATGTGACAGCCATAGAGAAATAAATATTACAGAATATTATTTCTTTATGATGAGGTACTCGGTACTCTCGGTAGTAACACCGTAGGTGTAGTACAAGTATATAATGAACCATGTGAACCTTGACCGAAGCAGATTATATGGATAGTTCCATAGGCAATAATATAATAGTTTTATATAGAATCGAGACACTTCAATAATAATAATAACAAATAATAATTATTTTCTCTATGGTTTTGACTGGGTAGGTTATTTAACTTATCTATGGTTTTGGCTTGGCACATATCCCCTCCATGGATAACCCCTTTATCCACTTTTTATTTGATATATATGACATTGATGACGATGACACAACGTCATCACAGACCAACGACACCAACGTCACTAACGTCAGGTCAGAGTCAGAATTGTCAGAAAAGTTGTAAGAAAAAGTAACATACAATGAATTGTTTTCTTTTAGTTTCATTTTTGAAGATTTAGTTTTGGAATATTCTGTTATATTTTAGTATAAATATTCACTACTTTTATATATTCAAACACATACTCAACACAATATGACTGCCCCTCTTGCTACGGGATCTCAAACTCCACCTGTAAATGTCCAAGAATTTTCAATACGTGTTCCCAAACATGTACAAAAAAGATACCATGTTATGAGATTTAATGGAACTTTAGATGTAGATTTTGGGAAATGGACAAAGGTAAGCATGGAGCGAGAAAATAATATGAAGGAATATAAAGGAGCAGAAGAAGAACTCCCAAAATTTGGGGCTGGTTCTGAGTTTGGTAGAGAAGCCAAGGAAGAAGCTAGGCGCAAAAAGTTGGGAATTATTGCAAGAAAATACAAAGTAGAAGACCAACCTTGGATATTAAAGTCAATGGGTAGCACTGTTAAAAAATTCAAAGGAATCAGAGAAGGTTAGTGTTGAACACAACATGTTTGATTTATATTTATTGGAGCAAATATTTGTTTCAGCACATTTAATAGCAATTTTCTTCTGTTAGGTGGTGTTTCAAATAATACAGCTTACTATGTATTTACACATGCTGAAGATGGTGCAATTGAAGCATTCCCATTACAAGAATGGTACAAATTTCAACCAATCCAAAGGTATAAAGCATTATCTGCTGAAGAAGCAGAAATGGAATTTAGCAAGAGGAATAAGCATTTGAACTACTTTTCACTCATGTTGAGAAAGAGATTGAAGGGGGAAGAAGAAGCAGATTTAGATGAAGGTAATAATGTGTTACAAGTCCGAGTACAAGTCATGTGTTTCCTGTCTTAATATTGATTTAGTATCACTAATATTGCTGATAGTTCATTTTCTATTTGTATAATTATGTGGTAAGACTCATTCTTCACTTCAAAATAGACAAATATTAAAATGTTGATAAGTTTATTACCTTATTAATTTTGTAGGTGAAGAAAAAAGTAAAAAATCAACCACCAAAAAGGAAAAAGATCTTAAAATATCTGAAATGGATGAATGGATGGACAGCTCCGATGGCGATTCTTCTGCGGAGGAGGAAAAAGAAGAACCAGAGGAAAGTGACAAAAAGAAGAAGGTGAAAAAAGTGGTTCCCAAAAAGAAAAAACGTGATACAGAAGCCGAGGCTTTTGAAGATTCTGATGATGGTGATGGAGAAGGGAGAGAACTCGATTACATTAGTGATAGTAGTGATAGTGAACCTGAAAATGTCAATTTGGATGGTGTATCTGAAGAAAAGGCACTTAGAAAATTGTTGAACTCTGACGAAGAATCAGATGAGGATAGTGAAAAATCAGAAAAAGAACAAAGCAATGAAGATGAGGAAAAAGAAAAGGAGACAGAGAAGAAAGAAGAAACTGATGAAAAAGACAAAAAGAAAAAGAAGAAAAAGCCCAAGAAGGATGTTAAAAAGGATACTAAAAAGGAAACAAAAGTAGATGATAATGATTTCAGTTCAGATAGTACATCTGACGAAGATTCAAAGAAAATCAAAAAAGATGATAAGAAACCAAAAAAAGAAGAAAAGGAAGCTAGTAGTGAAAATAGTTCCCGTTCAGCTACTCCAACTGATAATAAACGAAAACTTATAAATGACGCTCTAGCTGGTCCCAGCCCTAAAAAAGTGAAGTTGGATCTTCCTACTTTCATTTCTGGTTCTAATGAATCGGGCATTACAGAAGATGCTGTAAGAAAATACTTGATGAGAAAACCAATGACCACAACAGAATTATTGCAGAAATTCAAATCTAAAAAGACTGGTCTTTCTAGTGAACAACTTGTAAATATTATGACCCAAATTTTGAAAAAAATTAATCCTGTGAAGCAAACTTTAAAAGGAAAAATGTATTTATCCATTAAATCGTAAGTATTTGTAAATATGCTTATGTGCTATATCACCTGGTTTCAATTAAAAATATTTAATAAGAGTATTTTATTAAGTAACCTACACATGCATAGGTGATAAGAATGCGCAAGAAGCCACATATTCATCAGGGAGCGAATTCTTGGACCAGGGGCATGGTTCTATTAAAACTTGATGGTGTCTTATTCTCGACAAAAAAGATCAGGTCGTTCCCTGGATTCTTAATAGTCGACTGAAAAACGTTTCCTTCTCGATTTTTATGAAACATAATTTTGACAGATTTTTGTCAAATTTCGCAATAAAAAGTTTTGGCCCTATTAAAAAATGTTGTAATTGCCGATTTCAGATGGCCAGGGACCTACTCTATCATTTTGTAAAGACCACATGTGGTTGTACCTTCAAAAGAAAAATTGAAACCTTTTTTCCCCTTTTTCAGTTGTCACTATAACAGTATAACCAAACTTTTACTACTAGATTTACTATAGTATATATGGTAGACCAAGAAAAAATCGTCTATTATTTTGATACAAGTAAATATTCAATTCAAATAATGTTCAAATACCAAAGTATGTGTATTTTCAAGAAGCTTTTCTTAATATTTCCATATCTTTGTCGTCGGCTTTCTACGATTTTAACTGAACTGTGTGGTGGTCGCTCAAGTTCTGAAAAAAAAGGCGTTCGATTAAAATTTGGGATGACCAGTGATGAATTTTATAGCAATTTTTATTTTTGCTTGGCAATAAGATATATATTTTTCAGTTCCTGTTCAATAATAAATCACACACATTTTAATACTTCATTACCTGATGTGATTTTCGCTGTGTTTCCTCTACCTGCTTTACATATTTTAATGAGAAAACAATTAGTTCAATTTTAAACTGTTTGAACAAAAAAATATTTTGCAATTTAATATACCTACTTTGCTGATAGATAAAGCTGGAGGCTAGGACAAAGCTTTGAGGAGCTAGAAGCGGATGACTTATTGACACAAAAGATATAGCTTTAATAGGTTCCAAATAACTATTCCAGGTAGAGAGGACTGGAAGTGAGTCGAAGAAAAGGGAGATGAAATGGCCAGACAAGGCTCATTAATGCTATTCATTGGATCGGAACCCTTCTGCGGCGTAGCCAAAATTAACAATAAAGATAGGTACAACAAGAAAGAGGGAAATCTAGTGGAGGAAACTGCAGAGCACATCCTATACCTGGCGAATAACTGAAATACAGAAATTATCATTGCAATCTCTACATTGTCCGCTCTGTTTCATAGATCAATTTATTGTATACACACCATAATAGTAACTATTGTTTATGAGGTTTTAAAAGTTTAAACTTGTTGGTCTAACTTGATTTTGATCTTGACCTTAAGGTATTTGATAATCATAACAAACGTGTAGTTTGTATAAATATATTTATTTTCATCCTTAACCATCACCCAATACATAATTATAAACTTAATATTTAATGTACACCTTGAACATTTCAAGGTATATATTTTAATGCTGCGTCTGGAAATGTTCAGTCTCTGTAGCCAACATTTTATTTGTATGATGGTCACTGAGTGCCTGTAAAATAAATGTAGTAAATAATTTTATATTGTGCATTACAAAATTTAATGTGTATAATTAATTAATTTCAAATCACACTTTACACATTTAGAAAACAAAAAACACTATTTTTTATATTCAATGTTAGTTGCACTTTAATAAATTAGTAGTACACACAATTGCCTATGATTTGTTAGATGGAAACTTTATTATTTTTATTGGGGGCAGTTATGACTTTTATGTATACATGTTTAAAAGAATGCAATGATCATTTAGTAACGGCTATCAAGACACAAGTATAAATAATCATTAAATAAGAATTGCAGACACTTTTTTCTAATCCCATACATATTTTAACAGTAGATATGAATTAAAGGATTTATTCCTATAGGATGATAACTTATAGTTTAATAAAAAATCTATATAGCAAGAAAGTACGGCCTCTGCATATCTAATGATGAAATATAAGTGTGAGACTAGAAAATGTAGTTATACAGGGTGTTTTCAAATGCATGTAGATACCTCTAGTAAAATTGGACAAAATAATATAAGGATTAAGGGGTCCAGCACATTCACTTTTCGAAATACAGGGTAAAGTTTTGAAAAATTAAATGTTTTAATTCGATAACTTGAAAATGGATGAATAAATTGATTCGACATTTGGCAGGTTGTTTTATATGTAAAAGGGCATATTTTGATGGAAAAATATTTTTCAATTTTTGATCCAGTGGTGTACATTTGGAAAAATATGTTACCTTTCCCCTATCATTTTTTACGCCAGATATTTGAAGCCATTTTCATTCAATTCTGTATTCCTCAATTGTTTTCACGTGAAAAACGAATAACATTTACATATCATAAAAATTTGTATTTTTCAAGATATTTTATGATTTCATGAAGTCTACAAGATCACTTCTTAATAATTTTTAAAAAAATTTCCTGTATTATTTCAATAACCACCAAGTACTTATGGGTACCTATTGCTAACGTTCCTTAATCAATTTAATTTATTTTCTGCTAAACAATACGGGTTTCGACAAGGCAGAAATACTACAAAGGCTATATTAGCATTGATAAATAACAATCAAGAAGCTTTTGAAAATAGATCACAATGTGTCACTATATTTACAGATCTTTCAAAAGCTTTTGATTGTGTCAGTCATACTCGCTTGATTGAAAAACTTGAAAGATATGGAATCAGAGGAGTTGCTAGTGATATAGTGTATCTTACTTACAAAATAGACCACAAAGTGTACATTACAACCATAAATATAGTAGTACACTAACAATAAAAAGAGGTGTCCCACAAGGATCTATATTAGATCCCCTACTATTTATAATATACACCAATGATCTACCTTCATACATGAATACTATACCACTATGTATGCAGATGATACTTTTCGTATCACTGCAAAAATATATCTGATATAACTGAAAGCGCATCAAAAATCCTAACTAAAGCTAAAATTTCTAAAATTTCATGGAGCCCCCTCATAGATAACCTTTGTGGTGGGCTAGCTAGAACTGTATATGCCCTACGTAGAATATCAAATATAGTTAACACAGAAGCTGCAATAGCTGCTTATTTTGGATTTTTTCATTCTAAACTTCTGTATGGTATTCTAGTGTGGGGCAATGCCAGTCACGGCTTGCTAGAAACGGTATTTGTCTTACAAAAAGCAGCTGTACGCTCCATTATACAAGCAAAATATCATGAACCTTGTAAAGAGATATTTAAACAGCTTCAAATTATGAGTTTGTTCTCCTCAATTGTAAATGAAAATTTAAATTATGTGAAAAGTAAGAGAAATAACTTCACAAGTCATGCAGACATACATAATTATGATACTAGTGGAAAACATCAAATTGTCCCAACAAGAGTAAGAATAAACAAGTACCAGGGTCTAGGTATTCCATTCTTTAATGCACTCTCTGAAGAAATTCAAAACTTGCCTGCAAAAATATTTAAAACCAAAATAAAAACTATGTTGAAGGATATGTGTCTATACAATATTAACGACTATTTTGAAGTTAAACATGTCACCTAAGTATAAATATAAATGTTAAAACTTTTAACTGTGAATTGTTGGTGTTAAATGTTTATTTTTTTTATATATATATGAATTGTAATGACGACCTTTATGTATGAGAATAAATATTTCTATGGTTGGAATATGTACCTAACAGGAACTAATTCATGAGACAGCAATGAATCTAAAACATTGGGAGAAGATTGTTGAAAATATTTGTCCAAACTTTAAAAAAAAAATAGAAAGAATCCATGCAGCTACATCAAATATTTTCGGCAATCGCCAGTCTTTCCAAGGTATGCGATTTTCGATGAGGAAACGTTGCAAATTATGTATAAATGTAAATGGACAAAATTTTGAACATATCTTGTAATTTGTTTGTTTGTTTATTAATAAAATCACAAGTTTGGAGAAATATTTTCAACAATCTTCTCCGAATGTTTTAGATGCATTGCTGTCTCATGAATTAGTTCCTGTTAGGTACATATTCCAACCATAAGTACATAGGTAGTTATTGAAAAAAATACAAGAAACATTTTGTTTATAAATTAATTATTAAAAAGTGATCTTGTAGACTTCATGAAAACATCAAATATCTTGAGAGCCACACATTTTTTGATATGTAAAGGTTATTCGTTTTTCACATCAAAACCATTGAGGAATACAAAATTGGATGAAAATTGCTCCATAAGTCAGTGGCGTAAAAAATGGGAGGGTAGAGGTAACATATTCTTCCACATCTACACCCCTGGATCAAAAATTGAGAAACATTTTTCCATCGAAATATGCCCTTTTACATTTTAAAACAATCTGCCAAATGTCAAATCAATTTATCCATCCATTTTAAAGTTATCGAATTAAAACATTCAATTTCTCAAAACTTTAACACCCTGTATTTCGAAAAGTAAATGTGCTGGACCCCTTAATGCTTACATCATTTTGTCCAATTTTACGAGAGGAAACTACATGCAAACGATGTAAGTGTAAACACCCTGTATATCGATTTATGTACCATAAGCGCATATCACAAAGGGTAAGGATTTGTTAAGTTAAGATTTAGTACCACAGTATTAGATATATTTTAATTATTAGTAGTACCTGAAGCACTAGAAATACTTACCCTACTTGCTAATCAGTTTAAAATTAAAATGTTTGTAGATGCCATTACGCATGCAAATAGGCATGATGACGGTCACTAAGAATAACTGAAACGTCTGACGTCAATCTTTTGTATATCGTTGGAACTTTTATCGTATTTTCTGGTTTTGTATCGTTTAAATGATATTTACTCGTTATAGAATGCATGAATATCAAACAAAATAATTTAAATTTGTAATCAAAATAAATCTTTAATTTGTAAACTGAAATATTATTGAAGTATTTACAGATGTGTGATGTCATAGAGACGCCATTAGGTAGGTACTATTCTAACGTTTTGGTGCGATATTTAAATTGTATTTTTAAAATTTTCTCCTTAACATTGTGGAGCAAAAATTTTACAAAATCAGTCATCATGCCTAGTTGGTTGTTTCACTACGAGCCTACACAATCTATTTATTGGAAACTATATACAAAAATTGGTATAATAAGGATTAAAAAGTAATGACTGGCGAATTTATTGAAAATATTTTTACAGACATGCAGAATGTAGATCTTTATATTGAGTGATAAATGACAAAATTCAATATTGTAGGTATGAAGGGTTCATAAAAAAGTGATTATTTATTATTTTAATATAGCATTCCTATACTGAGTTCGGCAAAAGTCCGGGACCGGACAAATATCGAAGAAAATATAAATTTTGTTAAAAATCTTTTTATACCACAGAATTTACTACAACTTATACTATAATTTGAAAATATTTTGGAATATACAGGGTGTTCCAATAAAATGTGGAGTATCAATGTTATATTGAGTGTGGTATATACAGTGGTTCGCCATACCCAAATACAGAGGGTTCTGAGTTATGCTGACTTTTTTAAAAATGTGAACAGTTCGAAAAAAATTAATAGCTCATTAATATAACAGATTCTAGCAAATTTTCTCTTACATCTAAATAGTTGGACATTCGTTGAATGTATTCCATGATTGAGTACCAAATATCTCCTTACAGGGTGTTCAGAATTTTCAGTTTCATTATTAGATCATTCAATGTGCAGTATCAGGTTTATTTTAAATGGAACACCCTGTATTTTAAAAATTCATCATATTAAAAAAAATGTGGTCTTTCGAATGGTATAAGGGTATTATACTTTTCGTACAATTTACAATTTTCTCAAATTGTATGCTAAATCGATTTTAAAACATCTGCAATTCTCTTTAAATTTCAAAATAATGATCTTGGCATAGTTGTAAGAAACTAAATAGATCACGTTTTAAGACTCCAGAAAATGTAGGGTTTTGCTATCCTATATCGAGTGGTTAAAAAGATATAGCCACTCTCACAGAAAAATCACTATCCACTTAGAGACATTTTATGAAATAAAACAAAAAAGTTTCACACAATACGAGTGTTATGTTGAAAATTGGCTTAATTATTATTTAGACCATTAAAAAAAACAAACGGATCTTACCACTAAAAGTAATAAACTTTTTGTTATTTCATAAAATGTGATTTTTCTGTGAGAGTGGCTATTTCTTTTTAGCAGAACCCTATATTTTCTGGAGGCTTGGAACGTGATCTATTCAGTTTCTTACAAAAACTATGCCAAGATCATTAGTTTGAAATTTAGAGAGAATTGCAGATGTTTAAAATCGATTTAGCACACAATTTAAGAAAATTGTAAATTGCACGAAAAGTAGGTATAATACCTAGGTATAGGACACCCTCATACAATCTGAAAGAGGACATTTTTTGAATGTGATGAATTATTTAAATACAGGGTGTTCCATTTAAAATAGGCCTGATACTGCACAACGAATGTCCAACTATTTAGATGTAAGAGAAAATTTGCTAGAATTTGTTATATCAATAATGAGTTATTAATTTTTTTTCTAAATGTTCACATTTTTAAAAAGTCAGCATAACTCGGAACCCTCTGTATTTAGGTATTAGGGAACCATTATGAAGAAGTATTATATATTTTAGGGGCAATCAGAAAATGCAGAGTGTTCTGTAAGAAAAAATATAACTTTGATAGGCCACACTTTATTGGAACACCCTGTATATTTCAAAATATTTTCAAATTGTAGTTTAAGTTGGAGTAACATTTGTGGTATGAAAAGATTTTCCAACAAATTTATATTTTCTTCGATCTTTGTCCGGTCCCGGACTTTTGCCGATCTCTGTAGGTATACAGGGTGTGGCGCGACAAGTTTTGATTAAAAGTAATGGCGGATACAGTTATGTTAAAAATCTGAAATTACGAAGCTGTAGGTTTTGGATGACGCTGAGTTCAAATATAATGTTGTCCTGAATGTGGCACTTCCGGTTATACCGGAAATAGACGTCAACTTTGTTATTTTAAATAGAACCTAATATTTTTTATTTTATTTTCGAATTCTACATGAAATTTTAGATAAAATTTGTGAACAATGTCCTATACCAAAAATGAAGTATTTTCGAGATATTTCGTTTTTTTTCAGAATTTTGAAAAAATCCTAGTCCACATTAAATAACGATATCTCCATTAATATCGAAGCTAGTGACGTGAAATTGTAACCAATAAACAACAAGGGCTTGCCCGTTAACTCCATATGTCCAACTCATTGATATTTCATACAGGATGTTTTAAACTTAGCCGCCAACATGCACAATTTAAATCATTTATAAGTTGCTTACTTTAAATAGAACACCCTGTATTTTATTACATTTGCCGATGTATTTTTTTAAGCCAATTCGTGTGGTATGGGTATTCCCTATACCTAAATCCAACCACTTTTGAGATATTTCATTATTTTAGTTAAAACATAACAACACTTAATGATTTCAACATTAGTAAAGGGTAGGCCATGATTTCCATGATTTAAGGTGATATTTTATTATTTTTTCATATTATTACTTCTGAAAAGTAACCAACAGCATGAAAGGATTATTAATTGTGGATATCATCAAAAACGTTGACAAGGTATTTTGTATTAATTTAATTAGATAACGTACAAAAAAAATAGCTAAATGTAATATTAAACAAATAAAGTTTTATAGTAAGTGTTCAAAATTAGCACCATCTACTTCTAAACATTTATGAATCCTTTTCATTAGGTTATGTCTTGTAATTCTGGAAATATGGTCGGGTGTTAGAGAATTAAAAGCAAGTAAGACTCTCTGCATCATATCTTCCTTTGTCGTAACAGGAATGGAAAATACCTGATTTTTAATGTAACCCCAAATGCCAAAATCTAAAGGAGCCAAGTCAGGAGAGCGAGCTGGCCAACGAAACGGACCCTGATTGGCAATCCATCTATCATCAAACATGTCGTAAAGATGCTGAGCAACAGGCCCAAAGTTATGAGGAGGTGCTCCATCTTGCTGATACCAAGCTGAAGCCGCCTCTCCATTTCTTAAAGCATGTAACGCCGGTCGTATAGCTGCTTCTAAAATGTGGCAATATCTTTCACCATTTAAATTTTCATCATAAAATTGTAATGCTAAAATTTTATCGTCTTTTATTGCACAAAAAACATTAAAACTCCAACTATCTTGGAAATAACGTTCTCTACTAACATGTGGATTTTCATTAGACCAAAAATGGGAGTTATGTCGATTAAATAATCCATTTTTGCTAAACTTTGCTTCATCACACCATATAACTTTGTTTATGAAGTTTTCATCCTCTTGGGTCTTCATTAAAAACCATTCACAGAATTCTACCCTTCGAGGAAGATCACATAATTGTAAGTGTTGCACCAAATTATAAGAAAATGGTTTCCATTTGTGTTTTTTTAAAATGCGATGAATTGTTCTCGTCGACAAAGTAAGATCTCTCTCACAATCTCTAATGGAGGCATTTGGAGAGGCCGTAAAATAACCCAAAACATTAATTTCGTTGATGTCATTGTCCACTAGTGGTTTATTTTTATTAATTTTTGGCTTAAATTGACCAAACTGACGGCAGTTTTTAAGCAATCTTCTTACAATATCACCAGTTGCATTTGGTCGATATGGATATCTTTCTGCAAAAACACGGCAAGTCCGTTCAACAATTCTATTACACTCACCGTAAATAATAATAAGATTTAAAAAATCATCATTACTAAATCCTACATTTGCCATTATTTACTATAAAATACAAATGTGAACTGTCAAAATAAAAACCTTCTAACTATCAAATCTTTGACAGCCATGGCCTACCCTTTACTAATGTTGAAATCATTAAGTGTTGTTATGTTTTAACTAAAATAATGAAATATCTCAAAAGTGGTTGGATTTAGGTATAGGGAATACCCATACCAAACGAATTGGCTTAAAAAAATACATCGGCAAATGTAATAAAATACAGGGTGTTCTATTTAAAGTAAGCAACTTATAAATGATTTAAATTGTGCATGTTGGCGGCTAAGATTAAAACATCCTGTATGAAATATCAAAGAGTTGGACATATGGAGTTAACGGGCAAGCCCTTGTTGTTTATTGGTTACAATTTCACGTTACTAGCTTCGATATTAATGGAGATATCGTTATTTAATGTGGACTAGGATTTTTTCAAAATTCTGAAAAAAAACGAAATATCTCGAAAATACTTCATTTTTGGTATAGGACATTGTTCACAAATTTTATCTAAAATTTCATGTAGAATTCGAAAATAAAATAAAAAATATTAGGTTCTATTTAAAATAACAAAGTTGACGTCTATTTCCGGTATAACCGGAAGTGCCACATTCAGGTCAACATTATATTTGAACTCAGCGTCATCCAAAACCTACAGCTACGTAATTTCAGATTTTTAACATAACTGTATCCGCCATTACTTTTAATCAAAACTTGTCGCGCCACACCCTGTATGTTTCTCAGTGAATCTTCAATTTTTTGTTAAACTAGTTATATGGGAAGTCACTCAAATATTTTATGTGAACTAGTATAATAATAAAACTCAATATAATGTCAGAAAGGTACCTATTAATATATACAAATAAACTATACAATATTGAAGCACACCTATTACATTATCAGCTTTAAAACAATTTATTAATTTTTTTAAAAATATTCCTGCTTTAATTGATCAAAAATATTCATTATTTTTTTTCTATATCAGTTACATCCGGCTTTATAGTATTTTGCGATTTTTTAATACGTGCGAACGATTCTATACACTTTAACCTACTAGCACATTTTGGCTGTTTTGAAAATTCTGCTTTAGTAACACATGTCAGTTTACTGGAACACTCAGGTTTATCCGTGAATTCGGATTTT
>CAJUYG010000151.1:17059-38375 GCA_910591675.1 Galerucella calmariensis | reverse complement strand
AGCGGCCACCATTCCGACAGGAATGAATAGCCTATATATATATATATATAATCCAATGACGTCAGATTGGCGAGATTCTCATACTATCTTAATAATATACAGTGTGGAACAACCAAATGGAATATGTGCACCCGTATGCATAACCTAACCTCGTTACAAAGTTACCGCTACCGCGTTGGTTTGTGAATTTCTTAAAGTTACTATAAGTTATATGGGGATTCTAGCTGGGAGAATATGATGAACTGCAATTTTTTATATGCATTTGGCTGCAGAAACAGACATGCTATCTGCAGGCGTTATTCTTAATATAGGTACCCTGTTTTTAAAGCAGGAGGGCCATTTTAGGTAATCCTCAATCACACCACTAAAAGTTACTATATCTACCTTGTTTTTAAACTCAGGGGGTCTATTCTCAAACAGTGACATTTTTTGTCGCATGCGAGATTTTACTTTTTTGTATACATTCTTGATTGACAAAAGTATAATCTCGCATGCGACAAAAAATGTCACTGTTTGGGAATAGACCCCCAGAGGAGCGATTTGAGTTGGCATTTCTGCTGCCTACTGATTGTTTAAATTGCCGCCTGTTTCACACAGCTTTTTTGATACAACTGACAACGATATTTCTCAGTTTTGTGTTTATATGAAAATATAACTTCAATCTTTATTAGGTGCTTCTTTTTCACGTCTGTTGTTTTATTTTCAACTAAGTACGGTATCCGCCAAAATAAACAGTACCGAAACAGAGAGTGCTGTGGAGTTGTTTATGTAATATGGATTTGTCATATTTGACTTTTTTGTCATTAGTTGATATATTAATAGTACGCTGCAGTTAAATTTGATTTAAAAATGGTTCCAACAACGGAAGAAAAAGTTTTTTTGGTAGAGCATTATTTTCGTTCATACGGAAAAGGTCGTAATGATAATCAGAATCCACTTACTGTCAACCAAGAGCGTTATAGAGAGAAAATTATTATACCTTTTGTGAGAGATCTAAATAACTTTTGCCGTGCACGAAATCTATAGTTTCGCACACAATGGTTCCAACAAGATGGTGCAACGAGCCATACAGCTGTGCGCACGTTAGACTTACTCCGTCAGCATTTCGATAATAGAATAATTTCTCGGGAAACAGACTTCGAATATCCTTCTCGTTCACCTGATCTGACGCCACCTGACGCATACATTTGGGGCATAGTGAAGGACAAAATATTTCACTCGGAAAATCCGCCGGCGAATATTGCCGAACTACGGGAAAGAATACAAAATATTTTTCGGCAGTTACATCAACCACTTTTTATAAATATGTTTATTGACTTACAAAATCGATATGAAGCTTGTTTGCGTCGAAATGGTGAACATTTTGAACACTTACAATACAGAAATTAAAAATTAATTTTTATTTTCATTTTCGGTACTGTTTATTTTGGCGGATACATTATATTCCAACTAAGTTAAGTGCTATTTTTATTATTTATTCAGTAGATAAACAAAATCTATGCTTGTTTTTTCTTGTTAATAATATAAATTTCCAAGTAAAATTGTAAATATTTCTACATCAAGTTTTACTGACATTACAGTACATTTTTATGATATTTTTCGATATCAAAACTTCTGTTGACTTCTAGTTCGTGCTCAAATGTGAATAGAGAATAATTTAAACATACAGTAGTTTTTTTGTACATATTTATATTATCCAATTTGACATGAATTACTTATGATAGCCTTACATTTTGTTCACACTAATGTGACATTTGGTTACAACTTTCGCCATGGCCCGTGGCCAATGATGATTCAAATTCTAGACTTGCATTGATCCCTCATTGGACACGACACCTTCGAGCAATATAATACATATGTCACATAATTGTCAATTCATTCGAAAAGTCTGAAGACCACCCTTTTGGAACACCTTACAGCCAGTTTCACAATCGGTGGTAAACTCTTAGGATTAAGTAACCTTAACCGAGACACTAACCATTAGAACATGTTCCACAATCATGATTTAACTAATGGTCAGATAACTTATGAAATTATATTAACTTTTGTTGTGTTGGTATGAAAACCATCCATAGTATGATGTTCTATGTCAAATGAAAGGAAAAAGCAGACCTTTAGAGGTTATGTTTTACAGTTTTTATACTGGAACTACCAAACTACCCCACGCTTTAATTGTAGGATGGAAAATAGCCTCTTTAATATCCTCCAACAGACTTTCTACTGCCCACATTGACATACGAAATCTGCATCAAAAATTGTGACTGTCGAATTCTTCGAAATAATCACTTCTTGGGCGAATAATTTTTGGCCGCCTGACTTCATCGTCACTGCTATATGCATCAACATCGTAGTCTTTCATATTTCCAATTGTTTGTAATTGAAAATAACAATATTTATACAGTTTTAAAATTTGACAGTTGATGCAGTTAACAATCATAAATTAGGTTAGATTTCCTTGGTTAGCAAAGTTACCCGTACTTTGGATTGCAGTTAAATTTTTTAATGGTTAACCTTTACTTATATACCCTTGACCACATATTGTGAAACCCAAATTTTGTCGTAACCGTTGGATACTTTTTAACCATGAGGTAACCTATTATTGTGAAACTGGCTGTTAATCTAGTAACTTTTAGTGGTGTAAGTGAAGTTTCTTAAAATACTCCTCCTAAATTTAAAAACAAGGTATAGATTGGGAGTGTGTTTTGACAGGGTTGTTTTTGGACAATTTTGAACTAATTGATAATTACGTCGCAGTTGTCGGGGGCCAATGGGGGACCAAGCAATTTCTACATTACCAATCATGGTGATAGTAGTAGGTAACCAAATGTCACAAACTAACAAATGTCGTTGTCAGTTGTATCAAATGAGCTTTATGAAATGGACGGGAATATGACTAATGACTAGACAGCTGAAGTACCAACTTAAAATTTAATTCAAATCGTTCATCTTAATTTAAAAACAAGCAGTAACTGTGTCAGGTTTTTGTGTTCCGAATTGAATTTAATAAGTACCTACATCAAAAATTAATGATAACATTTCCCTTACAGCTAAATGACTCATTCATTTCATTGATGTGAAAATGTTACAACGCTTTTTATCTATATTTTCGATATTCTAAATCCAGTGAATTGTCTTTCACTCGCTAATTTATGAAAGCAAATCAAGAAATTTGAGTTATAGTAGAAAATTTCCATTTTTAAATGCGTCAAACGTCAAAACGTTGGTTCACATTGGAACTACTAGCGAGATGTTCTCGAAATAACTGTACCTGTTATAAAAATCCATTAGAGAGGTCTAAAATATCGGAAGAATCACTATTCTGAC
This sequence comes from Galerucella calmariensis, assembly GCA_910591675.1. Classification (NCBI taxonomy): domain Eukaryota; kingdom Metazoa; phylum Arthropoda; class Insecta; order Coleoptera; family Chrysomelidae; genus Galerucella; species Galerucella calmariensis. The sequence continues at coordinate 35,051 of CAJUYG010000151.1, read as the reverse complement.
TTTTATACTGGCATTATATAACCAGTATTTGGAATATCAAAAACTGCTGCACGTGGTTGTATAGATATCTAGATTGACTCAAACTAAACATCAGTCGTACTGGAGACACGTGCAAAAACAGGAACACAGCAAACTCCTGGTCGAAAAACACTCGGAGAAGCTGACTAATGTATTACTAAACCTCAGCAGGGGCCAGATAAGGACAATTACCTGTTTACTTACCGGTGTACCCTGAGAAAGCACATGCATACAATCGGTATATATAGGGTGGAACCTATTTGTCGGTTGTGCATGCATCGAAGAGGAGGAAACAGCCTCTCACATTATCTTTGACTGTGAAGCATTATCTCATTGGAGATATAGACTCCTAGAACTAGAGCATAAAAGCAAGGATTTCTCCAAGAAGGAACTAGTGAAGAGAGTGTTAAGCCTGATAAGGGCTACTGGTCTCTTAATATAAACGGCAGAGCTAGGACCATAAAAAGGCTGAGGTACCGAGGACTCTAAGCTTCTGAGCGGTGGTGCCGAGGACTCTAAGCCTCTGACCGGTGGTGCCGAGGACTCTAAGCCTCTGACGGGTGGTGCCGAATCAATCAATCACTACTGGCATTATAGAATCAGTTCTTAATAAGTGGACATAATATTATACAACAATATTACGTAAAAAAAGACAACGCACCCTTATGTCCAGCATTTGAGACTCAACTCACAGTAAACAATTATGTTACTCGAATGTCCATAAAATTAACAATTAAACGCTACAATTTAGTAAACTGAAGACATAAATATTTAAAATTTAATTTTTTGTTATTATAAATGTACCATACTTGTAAATGTATAACTGCTAATAACTCTCTTGTTATTGTAATTGATGCAAGGTTATACAGGGTGTCCCGTATATAAGTATCGTGAATTAGAGGCATGATAGATCGTTAAGAAATATTTAAAATACCCAAATGCAACTTTTCTTTAACCTTCTTAGTTTGTGAGATACAGGCTAGGCTGTTCAAAGGTGTAGAAGAATTACACATTTTATATCATATCTTCTTCTTCTTCAAATCACATAGACAGTATGAGTTATGTCAAATTCTAATAAGCCAGTGGCGCGGTACAAGGATTTCGTGAACTTTTTTTGTACCATATTTTTGAAACACCCTGTATTGAGAGCTAAAGACTTTTGTCTGCAATTCTTTATTAAATTTTCTACATAAAAGGTATTCTTTGTTGAACTCGATAGAACACTACATTTTCAATATTTTTAATTTTTTTTTGCAGTGAGACACTTTTTTATGTTGTAAAGTTTTTAAGCAATAAATTTGTTGTAGTCGTAAATATTTTCTTAACACTTTATCTTCCCTTTAATAATCATGAATTACAAACACATAAGAAACGTTTCTGTTTAAATTATTAATTGTAATTGATCTTTAAGTAGGTACTACAAATTTCTTTAAGAAAAAACAACTTAAAAAATTGTCTTACTTCAATAAAAAGTGAAAAATCTTGAAAATGGAGTGTTCTATCGAGTTCAACAAAGAGTATCTTTTATGTAGAAAATTTAATAAAGAATTGCATACAAGAGTCTTTAGGTCTAAATATAAGGTGTTTCAAAAATATGGTACAATAAAAGTTTACGAACCCCTCGTACCACGCCACTGGTTGATTCGAATTTTACATAATTGATACAGTTGATGTGTTTTAAAGAGAAAATAGCCTACAAAAATTTTTAAATTTGTACTTCCATCCCCCGAGAAGATATGAAATAAAATGTGTATTTCTTCTGCACCTTTTAACAGCCTGTATCTCACAAACTAAGAAGTTTAGAAAAAAGTTGCATTTGGGTATTTTAAATATATCTTAGCGATCTATCATGCCTCTAATTTACGGTACTTATTTATTATGTTTATGAATAAATAAAAAATTGCTTGAATATAAAAAAAACTTACTTTTAAAAATCTCCAAGTTCGGAAATAAAAACGATCTTTGTATCATTTTACAAACTTTTATATCGAATCCAATTTTTCTTAAAATGTTTTCCAAATACTTCTGTGGATTTTTAAGGGTGTGATATGGGGATATATATTCTTTTGTGGAATACTGTTGCCATCGTTTATATTTGGACATATTTTCGTAAATATCATACAAAGTGGATTTTGCTATGAACGACAGTAAAATGTCTCCTCCAGGTTTAAGCATATTGAAGATATTTTGGAAAGCTCTCCTAAAAAATACAGATGAAGTTAATGTTATTGTTCTAAGATTCTATTTTAAATTCTCTTGTGAAATAAATCGGGTTGTCTCTGCGAACAGCGAACCTATTAGCAGGAACATAAAAATTGCTTGAAGCCTACAGGAAAATCAAGATCCACTGCGTAAGTATTTTTTGCCACTTCCGTCACTAAAACCGTATCTAAAACACGGACATTCGCAAAACTCTACATTTTTAGTGATAGAAAGAGAGAATGTAAACTAAATTCCTTAAGATAGCTTAAAATGTAAATGGGTTGAGTTTAAAGAGCTCGAATAAGGTGGTATTCGTTGTAAATAGAGGTTTTAAATGGCTATATTTCGCCAAACATTTACTGTCCAGAATATCTACGATCATGGAAATTTTAGTTATTAAAAAAGCTACAATTTGGTACACAATAATTTTTTTTGTATCTCCAGTATTTTCGGAGATATTTTGAATAAAAGGATGAAAAATAGGAAATTGCGAAAAATCGTTTTCTCTTTAAAGAGAATCATAGAAGTGTGAAGATCAATATTATTTAAGGGGGTAGTTAGGTGGCTGCTTTCACTGATTTTTTTCATATTAAAAAGTAGGTACTGACCAAGTTTTACAAAAAAAATTGGGTAGTATATAGTACTAACTATTTCAGTTTTAAAATGTAAAAAAAGTATGGCATCCGTTTAAAAAAAATGTCATTTGCCTTGTTTACTAATGAAGCATCCTGTTCACATGACTATAATTTTAAATTGTTTGATTTCAATTACCCTTAACACATACAGTGTAACCCATTTTGTTTGGAAGCACCCCCGTAAAATCCGCATTTTTCAACCGATTTTGTTTTAATTTTTTTTGTTAGATTCAGTATCAAAAACAGTATTTTGGCACACATTTTTTTAAAGGCAAAGTTATTACAATATGAATTTGGGAAAAGTGGTATTTTCAGTAGTAATACCCCTAGGGTCTTGATAATACCGAGATAATTTTGTCATAGAGAATGCTGAAAGCGTGTTGCTTGACAATAGCCCAAGGCCGCAGGCCGAGGGCTATTATCTTTGAGCAACACGCTTGAAGGATTCTCTACGACAAAATTTTGAGTATTTATCAAGACCCGAGGAGTATTCGATAAGATAATTTTTTACTTTGTAGATATCGAAAAATTGATTGTCAATCTGACGCTTAATACTTTTCAATACAAACTTTATTAGTTTTAATCAAAAATTATTCATTTTTATAAAACTACAGTTGTGAAAAGTACAATAATTGGTAAATTAATTGAATCGTTAGATGCAATACCAAATTTTTCCGACATTTTTAATCCAGTTGTCAGTTTGACGTTTAATTAATTTTTAATAAAACATAAACACCAAACTGAAAACACCACATCTAGGGTATTATCGCTGTAATACAGCGGTGATTGGATGAAATTTTACACATGACTTGAAATTAAGTAATTTGATTGGTTACTATATCCAGTGAAAAATTATCATATATAATACCACGAGAGTGAAAATTTTGTCGGCAAAATTTTTCGATTGTCATGAAAGTTTGTTGCTTGGCAATTTTGCGAATGACATTTTTAACAAAACCACAAGCCGTTAGGCGAGTGGTTTTTGGATTAAATGTCATGAGCAAAATTACCTAAAAGCAACAAACTTGAATACAAGAGAAAAATTTTACCTTAAAAAATTTTTATTTGAGTGGTATTCGACATGACTATTTCACGAGAGAAAAACTAAAAAATCATATGTTTAAACGTTTTATTTATTGCAAACTTCAATTATACAAAGCCAAAAAAATAATAACCTTATGAAAAAAACATACTTATTTATGTAAAAAGTACAATTATTATAATTGTACGTTGTAGCATTATTTTGGGGATTGTTTTGCATCATAACCTGTGATGAATTTAAGTTAGAAACTGAGGATTCCTTTTCTTTATTTTTATTTTCTCGAAGGTTCTCTATAAGTTGGAAATGGTGTTCTTCATTAAATTGTAAATATGGTTTCAAAGAATGAGCAGAATAATGTCCTGTAAGCTTAATTACTTCTTGTTCACCAACTCCTTTTGCTAATGCAGAAATTGCAGAAGCTCTATGTGAATGATTGGTTATTTTTATTTTTTTTGTGTCTATACCAATTGATTCTGCCGATATTTTCGTCCACTTTCAAATTGTATTAATTCCCAATGGTGAATTTTTGTACCATATTCCTTTCTCCCAATTTGGATGTACTGTTAAAAATAATCTTGTTGTTGTTAGATAAAGATTGGATTCTCTTTTTTCAAAATTTTTTTAAAAATAAACGAACGGGACACAAATTGTTGTTAGCATTATTTCATACCAGCCACTTACTGCCAGATAAAGCTTTTGATCCTCCTTGTGTCGTTTTGGAAAAGATTGGATTATATTCTAATCTGCCAGTGAAATAACCTTTATTATCATATTCTTTTTTAAAGTAATTAATATCACTATTAGCAGCTTCATTTCCACGCCATGCTAATTCGAACGAACAGAAATGAAAAAAAAATTTTTTTGTAACCCATCAGGATTATCTTCAGAATAGCTTTCTACCATTTCCATTAATTCTTCTTTGGTAAACGCGTTAGAACTTCTTTTTCTGGTTTCAGGTTCAGCCTGAAGGTTTTTACGTTTTGTATCCCTGGCCAATCTAGCAAATTTATAAGTAATATCTTTAAATGGATCAATTTTGATGTTAAATTCTAGAAAATATTTTTCCTGAAACATTTGAGCAGTCGTATTCCAAAGTGTTTTCACACTAGCTTCAGTATAATCAGTTCCATCTCTTTTTTCATGTTAAAACCATAATCTTTAAGAATTTTTGCTATAATTTGTTCAGAAGTATCCTTTTCTTACGTATAGTTACGTGCGTCCAGAAACATTCTAAACTGTTCCCACGCAGACTTTTTTGTCTTCATTGTATTTCGCGGTATACTTTGCTTAATTGTACTCTCTTTTTCATTTATTGAATTATTTCCAAATCTTGTATTATTCATGTTAATAATACTTATTTAAATTTTTGAAACAGTTTTAATAATTTTTAGACAGTTGAATAAATAAATAAACAACTTAGATTCCTTAGAAACCACCAACAAAGATTTTATATTGAATTTTATCACAGAGTGATATAATTTTATACACATAGATTTGATATATTAAACGTCAAAAAATTGCCGCGACAAGACAAAAAATTGCCAGTTCAAAACCTTCAAATTTTGTCAGTTATCAATTTACTCTAGTGAAATAGTCAGTAGTAATACCCATAGGGTTATGATAATACCGAGATAATTTTGCCCAAGGCCGCAGGCCGAGGGCTATTATCTTTGAGCAACACGCTTGAAGGATTTTCTAAGACAAAATTTTGAGTATTTATCAGGACCCGAGGAGTATTCGATAAGATAATTTTTTACTTTGTAGATATCAAAAAATTGATTGTCATTCTGACGTTCAATAATTTTTAATACAAACTTTGTCAGTTGTCAGTTTGACGTTTAATTAATTTTTAATAAACACCAAACTGAAAGCACCACAGGTAGGGTATTTTCGCTGTAATACAGCGGTGATTAGATGAAATTTGACACATGACTTGTAATTAAGTAATTTGATTGGTTACTATATTCAGTAAAAAATTATCAATAATATTTTACGTAGAATGTAGACGAATTTTAAAAATGGCAACATGGTAAACAAAAACAAGGACTCAAACAAATGGAACAGAAAAAATTCGAAGCCGATAACTTAACCCGTTCTGGAGTTAAAGCTTCTGAAAATAATGTAAAATTGTGCTTAATAATTTTATTTATTAACAAAATGAAATCAACGAGTCGCAAGTAGGCTTTGATTTTGAAATTTTATTATATTTATGTCAGTTTATGTCAGTACGAGAAGTAATAGAAATAGTTATTCGGATACATCCAGATCGCCGTATTTGCTGCTTTGTAGAGAACAAAATTAAATAAAGTATTTATTGAGACTGGAGCAGTGACCAAACTTATTTAAAAAAAATTGCAGGTAAGAAATTTTAATGACCGTATTGCCATAGACTACTTTTCCAACAATCCAAATTATTAAGCACAATTTTACATTACTTTCAGTAGCTATAACTCCAGAATCGGCTTCGAATTTTCACTGTGCAATATCTTTGAGTCCTAGTTTTTGTTAACCATGTTGCCATTTCAAAAACTTGTCTACATTCTACGTAAGAAATTAATGAAAATACCACTTTAACCAAATTCATGTTGTAATAACATTGTCGTTAATAAAAATGTTTTTATAAAATTTTACTGGCTTACATTTGTGATGATTCTAAATCCATTGGTATTGTTATATTTGAGAAAAAAAAATGCCTAATGTACTTTTGTCTTTTTTGGCAAAGAAAAATTAACATAGAGTGCCCTTGAAAATAGTAATTTAGCTATGAAAATGTGTGCCCAAATACTGTTTTTAATACTGACTATAACAAAAAAAAATTTAATCAAAATCGGTTGACTAATGCTTTTACAGAAGTGCTTTCAAACAAAATAGGTCACACTGTAAAAAATAAATAAAATATATGTAAGCTTAAAACAATAAGAGTTATGCCGGACCCTGTATAATAACGTAAATAAAAGCTCCCAATTTTTATGCGAAAATTAATATTTAAACATTATATGTATAAGATAATTAAAGACTTACCTTTGTTTGCTCACCCAATGTAACGTATAAAAAGAGTAAATGTGATTAAACTTATTTTCAAACTCGTCCGGAATTTCTTCTGAAGCAATATCAAACTTAACAAAATCGACTTTCGGCAAAAAATATTTACTTTTAGCAAAATCTATCATTTTTTCAGAACAATCACTAGCGACGAATTTTCCAAAATGCTCCGGCAATTTCGGAATTAAATGTTCAAATAAAAAATGTCCATCTCCGCTGCCTATATCAAGGCAATTTTCTCCTTCGATTTTCCATCGAGAAACGTCCAAAAAATTTTCCAAAACGAAAATATTGTCGGTTTTTTGTAATTCTTGGAATTTTGCGTATAACTGAGGTCGGTCCATTTATAAAATTTTTGGACGTTATGGCCTAGATGGCGAGTATGTGTAAAGACGGAGCATCTCGGATTTTACATTAAGTAAAGCTTTTATAAACATATAGAGGGGCGGACAAGATTTTGGAATACAGTGATCCTCAAACGCTGTTCGGCAATCCCCACTATTGTTTAAATATCTCTTCATCATTGTTATAATTCAAAACACGGTGCTAAGAAATATTTTTAAATCATGGTCTGGAATTGGTGGAAGAATTGGTATTAGAATAAGAATTAATCCACCAATAATATTTCAATTATAAGATCTATTACTAATTTCATAAAGAAAGATTAGTTATATTTGATTGTGATGAATAAACTCAAAAGCTAATCTTCTATCCATAAAAAGCTACATCATCTGAACGTAATATGCGATGTATTTTATTTAAAAAAAATTATAGAGATCCCTATGAAAATTTCAACGATTTACCTATAATAGTGACTTATGTAACTAGAACAAAAAACTGTCTATTACATTGGAACCTACAAATTTATAGCAAGCGAGACACTAGATAGTTTTTTCTCTGGGGTGTATATCAGTGGCGGCTCGTGAACTTTTTAAGAGAGGAGGCTGGATATAAAAATATTTATACTCTATTTAGCCAGTTAATTGAACCTTTGCGTAGCGACCGTACCAGCTACTACAGTGACAAAATTAAATGTTGCCCAGCAAAAACCAACGTGGAGGTATAGAGTTTCTCTTGCCAGAAAAATTTTTTTTGTTCGCATAATTCATTGTGCAGTGCTATTTTATTATAAAAATTTATATTTAGGAACTAAGTTATCTAAAAGTGTATTGGAAAACTCATTTGAAAAACATTCGAATAAGCTTTTATTCGTCAAGTCGAAAAAACCTCAATTCATGTAAATCGGAATCGAATCTCAATTTGACCTTTAATAGTATCTAAAATTTCATAAAAAAGTTGTTTATAATGTCCTTGTCCTTGTCTACCAAATTATGTTTTCCTCCTTTTCACGGGAGGAACCTCATCAGTTGAAAAATTTTCGAATAAAATATTAAAATGAATTTCTGTATTACAGAAACTTGAAATTTTATCAATGGGATGCTTCAAACGCTCTTTTGAATAAGTTATATCAGTGAATGCATGTTGTAAAATTTGAAAAAGAACATCTGTTTGTTAAAATATTAATTTAAAAGTATCAATATAAAACAAAACTTAATTATTCTCGCTAATCATCTTAAACAAAACAAGCACGCACGAACCCACGTTCGTATTCTGTATTCCGTAGTTCGTATATCTTCGCAACCGCTAGAAGCTAGCCTCCTGAGAGTGTTGCCATTTCTGCTATTTTTTACGGTATTAACAATTGGATTGGTAGAAAAAACGGCAATTGTGTTGAGCAGCATGTGTTTCGAGAGAGATGTTTGTGGGAATTAATTGTGAAATTGAAAAATTATAGATAAACGGGTAATAAAATGAAAAATAATCAACAAAATATTTCTGGTGCTGTTTGCTGGATACATTGTTCGAGGAGCCGCCACTGATGTATATTACATTTTTTCGTCCACCTTTGCTAAAAATGACTAATTTCTCAATTAAAAATCGACTATTTTTGAAAGCAAAGCCGAGGCCGGTAACCCGCAGTGTCGAAAAAACATTTTTCGTCCATATTACATACTATATTTTTTATCCGATTGTTTTTTATCCAAATGGGTATCACATTCCATCTCCCAATCGAGTGTAACATTGGATTTGGAGAATACTAATATGATAACCAGACAACACAAATAATAATACTTCCTCAAATTCAAGATCACATCACCCGGCTCTTGTTCAAAATTGTTCTAGCTGTACATTTAAAAGAAATGTGGTAAACAAATGAACTTAAAATAAGCAGCGTCCAAAAAATATTTCTTGGCCTAGGACGAAAAGTGTGGCCTAGGTAAATATCTAAACCATTTGAATATTTTTATTTGTACCTACTACCTAGGTAAGATGAGAAAAAAGAAGATTAGGACAAATTCACATTGTTAACGCATGTCAAAATTTTGGACAAACCAATTGAAAAATTTGAAATTGAAAACGGGCTCTTCAAAAAAAGAAATTGAGAAGCCTTGCGATATAAATAGTGGGTAATTCATTTTTGGAAATTATTAAGAAAATTTAGTGTAAAAGTTAAATAAAATAAATTAGAAATAATAAGATGGGATTGATGCAGAACAGAAAATGTTATTTATAAATTGTCTACAGAATAAGAAAAAAAAAAATAAAAATCCTTGACAAAAAGCTTCATGGTATGAAGAATTAGACTTGTGGTCAGAAAAAGAAGTTATCCAGGGAAGTAACTTTCAATTTATTAAAATTAGGAAGAATTTGAAGCTATTTAAATCTGGAATAAAAAAAATATATTACAATAGAGCGGAAAAACATTTATTTATTTACATTTTAGACATTTAAAAAACGGCTCTGTGTTAAATTTAATATTGGTGGGTGTAACTTGATGTAATAATAATATCAATTTTAAATATAATAATAATAATATCAATTTTAAATATAAATTTAAATAGATATTTTTTTACATTACCTATATAGTTTAATTTAAAGAATTTTTCTGGGCAATTTTATTAAAATAACAGGAACATTTTGAATGAAAGTCTGAGACGAGTTTTGATATTGAATAAATTAAAATCAATATATTACATGTAAATTCCTTTTTAAATTATTCGTATCGTACTTTTGCTTAGAAGTTTCCAACTAAAAAAAATTGCTAGGACTGAGCGAACATCCTTACGCTATGAAGTGAGCATCACTGATCGATCCTATTTTATATGTATACACAAACATAATTAAAATATGTACAAATTCATTCCCTTTATAGAAATGTTTTCGTACGCATATTGTGAAGAGAAATCGTTACGACCTTGCCACCAACCTATAAGTTTTTTTCCTACCAAAAATAATAAATTCCTACAAGCTTTTATGACAATGATGCCAAAGATAATCGTGAAAACTTCCTAACCTTTTTTTTCAGCAATATTTTTTCTAAGCAAACCCATTTATTTTCCTGTGTTCTACCAGTCCTAGCAGCGGGCCACCTTTTTTTAACACACCCTATATATTAAGCTCCCAAGATTGACGAACGTATTTCTTGATGATATACAATATTCCATGTCACCTCAAAAACACTGATTAAATTTTATCTGGAGTTATATGATATGGAAATTATTTATAATAAATTGATCCCTCATAAAAATGTTATCGTACGTCTATGCTTTTTCAAATAAATCAACCTCTTACAAAAATTTTATCGTACTCTCATGGTAGATGGAAATGTTTGCTAATAAATTATAATAATAATAATTGGGCATAATGCGCCCATGATGTAGAAAGTCTTACAAATTAATTGATTCCACATAAAAAGTGAATTCTACGCCCATGATAGCTGAAAATTTTTACAAAATGATTGTTTTTAATAATTTTCATCTGAATATAGATCTTGTACCTCTTGGCAAAACCATGTATCGTCACTTACAATAAACACCCCTAAAGAACAAATATGGTCAAAAATCAACCAATTTCCGGGGGTTAAAATACACTTAAAAATACCCGCTATTCTACACGAAGGACATATTGTTAACAATAATGAAAAATTGCCAAATTTCTTAGAAAAAACACACGTTTTCTAACAAAAAATGAAGAAGACATATCTTCCATTAACTCACCTCTTACCAAAGATGAACTTATAAATGCCCTTAAATCCTTTAAAAACTCCGCCGCAGGACCTGATCAAATTCCCTTCATATTCCTTAAAAACCTATCACCCCTATCCAGTCACGTAGCTATAGCCTTTACATGGGGAGGGTTTTGGTTTTTTTCATCTGATAGATTTAGAAGGGGAAAGCTTTATTGTAGGCGCCGCCTAAGGCAAAAAAAATCGAGTGCCACGACCTAAAGCAGGTTTTTCAAGTTCAAGAAATAATGTTAAATTTTTTTTTAAATTATTTGTTTGACTAGGCTACATCTAAAAGTATTTTTAAACATCGTTTTTCGTTTTGCCCCCTTCTGCTGAAATGGTTATAACCATGTATATATTTTTTTTGAAGGAGCCGTCCATTCGCCGGCACCACCTCAACCTCTTGGGCTTATTGTGGATTCTTCTAACATTCTGACTACAGCCTATTCAGCCAATCCGCTCCCTGTATTAGCTCATACAGGTTCTTTACTGGTTGGTTGTAGAAGTCTTCTGGAGTCATTTGGGGTCTTCCATTTAGTTTTTGCCTCCTGTGGTCCAGCGTCTCACAGTTGCATAATATGTGCAGAGCTGTTTCAGTGTCCTTTTTGCATCTCCTGCATGTGAGGTCTCCGTTATACAGCCCTATTTTGTTCAGGTGCTTCTTTGTGGGAAAGTGTCCTGTAAGAAGCCCCGTTATGGTGCGTAGTTTGTTCATGCTCATTGAGAGCAGTTCTTTTTGCTACTTTTTCTGATGGTTCTTTTATAAATTTCTTCCCATGTGTTTGCCAGGGCTTATTCTTCCAGAGTTTTATGGATTGTTCTTTTACCCACCCTTTTAACCATGACCTAGTGGAGCATCTGGGGATGCCCACAGATGGTTCGGGTCCGTTCATCAGTGTTGACGATCCTGCTCTTGCAAGTTCGTCAGGTTTTTCAATGCCAGCGTTTCCTTTGTGACCTGGGACCCACTCCAATGTTACACTGTTCCGAGTCGCTAGTCTTCTAAGTTCTTCGCCGCATTCCCATACCAGCCGAGATATTTCCTGTATATTAATTTGGGAGCACCTATTTTAAAAAGTGATAGATAATTGAAAATTGGAGCTTTTATCAAAACAGAAAATGAATCTCACAAAAGTAAATTTAACCTCTTCAGCTAAATTATTCACAATTGTTGAGGAATCTATTTCTATTGCCACATCCCGATGAATACTCATATTGCGGCAGTATGCTAATAAAAAAAATATTGTACCTCCATTGTTTTTTCTATGGGGAGGGTTTGAATCCCCAAAACCTCCCCTTATATACGTCCCTGACAGAAGCTTCCAAAAACAGGAAAGGAGTAGGATGCGCGCACAAATGCGCGTATATTTACTGCAGAAATTTTTGCAATTATCCATGCCTTCAAAATAATACACGCAAGAAATAAAAGGCTCGTTATCTGTATCTCTTTTCTCAATTCAAGAAATTAGGAAAGTCAATTCAAAACACCCTCTAGTACAAGAAATCCAAGAAAGATATAAAACACTATTTTATCAAAACACCACGTCCCGATAATTTGAACCCCATCACATATTGGAATCACTGAGAATGAAACAGCTGACAACGCTGCTAAACTGGCTACAACCAAAACCTTAAAAACAAACTTACAAATCCATGACGAACTAAAATCTTTGTTTAAAAAACATCTCAGTGACTCCTGGTAATTATACTGGGACACAAGTCCCAGACTAAAATATCACCATGACTCTTCACTCTCCAGAAAAGAAACGGTAACTATAAGAAGATTGCGCATTGGACATACACGATGTTCCCATGGATACTGATGACAAAATAAGATCGCGCCCTATGTTCTGTTCATCTAACTGTTAAGCACATCCTAGTGGAATGTTCAAACTACCAAATCAACCAGCAGAAAAACAATATAAAAGAGTGATAGTGATATCTTGAAATTTAGTGAAGTGAATAATAATAATAATATTTATTCGTATTAGCATACAGCAGCCCTCCTTAGATGGATATACACGTCAGTTTTACATTAAATCAAGTATGTAGCATAAGCTGAGACATTCAAGATTAAAACATGATAATAAAAAGTATAACATTTACAATTAATAATTAAAATTCACACATAAGATTAAATAAGATTAACCGAAATAACACACAGTGCTTTCCAACCTAAAAGTATCAATACCATGTAAATTCTAGTTTTTTATTGGAATGAGGAGAACTAATTTAAAAATAAAAAAATCACACAAAGATAAACTACCGTTTGAATGTCACTGATACATTGTCGTCATCAAGGAAAACAAATTGTTATTTAAAAATTGTCACCTATAACCTCATAAACTTATTTCTAATTTTTTTCAAAATAGATTCTTTGTCAAATCACAAATAGGAAATTACCTTGAATGTCTTTGTTATCTATATATCTCGCATTATTTTATGAAGTAAATAGTTTAAAAAACACGCTTAGCAAACAAATCCTTCAAACCAAAAGAGCCTGATAAATCATTTACTGTAAATAAACTTCCGGGTATTAATATAGTAGAAAATTGATTAATTTTTTAATATTGATTGAGATATCGTCAAAACATTCACTCTCAAATTATTAGCCGCTTCTTCAGCTGTGGAAAAACCTTTACCATGAACTTTATTCTTTATTCTTAATCTGCGAGAATAAGTAAACATTTGTGGCTAAATCCAGACTATATAGTGGTTGTTTTTTGGTGATGGCTGGTTATTCCCATTCAATTTTCCTACGATATCGCAGGCTCCAATTTTTCCATCCTGTAGGTCTTAGAAATTGTTCCCACTCTTCTCCACGACCAATTTGACGATCAAAGCTTGAGCTGTCTAAGCCAGGAACCCGACTTATGCCTGTTTTTGTAAGCTCGGGAATGTTTCGCATTATATCAATATTCAGAATTAGGACGGATAAAGGCTGGAGTACCACAGCGCAATGCCCTAACCAGTACCCAGACATTGTTGGACTCATCCCCAAAGGACTGCCTACCAACCAAACTTACCTCAAGCTCTCCGCTACTCCCACCTCGGAATCACTACCCTAGCATACTTTAAGGCGGGCGGCGGTCCCTCACACACTCTCCGTCATCTACTCCCTTCTATCACTCCTACCTCTCACATGCCTTCTCTTTCCTAATCATATTCTCCACTAGATTCATATGTACACCCTCCATTCATCCTCTACATTTTTTCTTCCCGTGGTCTGCTTTCTCCTTCCTCCTATTTGCCCAGACTCGTCCCCTCTGAGGGGTCCAGAGGGTACCTCCCATGCTTTCCCTCTCCGTCTTCATCCACTCCCTTCCTTCCCCTACTACATTCTGTCTCCCCTGGCTTGTGTCCTCGTTCCCCACATACCCTACAAAGGAAGACCTGCCGACAGTCTCTGGCCATGTGCTCCACGCTCTTACATAGCCAGCATTCCCTTATATTCACCACTGTCTTGTCCCCACTACCTGGTGGCCCTTCACTCCACATCCAAAGGATCTACACACGCAATGTCCTGGATCCTTTGTTACATCTATTATTAGGCGTTTTCGGAAACTTTTCGGGTTGAGACGATCCCTAACCTGCACGTTCGTTTACCTAACCCGAGTTGCCTACCTGTGTTCGGAAACTTCCGAGTTGTTGACTGGATGACTGACCCAGAGGAGACCCAATTTTATATCAACATCTATTTTGATTTTTTGGACATCCTGAAGTTTACATTTTAATTTTACCAGGATTTGTGTTAATTCATTTTCATATATAGGCTATCTTTCGTTCATTTTTCGTAACCCACCTCGAGAGGTAGGTCGGTAGAGACGCTATAGGCACCGCATTACTGAAGGGTAATATAACATAACCTAATTCTTTTGGTGGTAACGTAATATATTGCTTTTATCAAACAAGAACAAAAGAGGCCTTGCTACATTAACGGCGTTGGCATTTGATTATTTTTTCGAAGATGATGACGAAGTTGAAGAAGAGATGTATGTTTTGTTATGACGTTAGCTGTCACATCTAAAACGAAACCTATTAGTTCGTAAACTACAGTTCCCGGGTAAATGATCGGAGTGATTCATCACGTGACCTCTTTGGATCGAGTTAGTGAGCCAGAGTAAGTTTCCGAAAACGCCTATTGATTGATTGATTCGGCACCACCGGTCAGATACAAAGAGTTCTCGATACCTGAGCTTTTTGACTTTTTGTGCTCTTTATATGAAGTTTATATAAAGAGACCAGTAGCTCCCCCGCGAGCGACGAAAAATCAAGAAGACCAACGAGAGAAAAGTGACCATCACTACCTCAAGAAAAACAGAAGGCCAGAATTTTTCCATAAACCAAGAAGAGAAGATGGACTAGCCCAGCAGATCGGACTGATGCCTCATCGGAACAAGTGGGTGGAGGAATGTTCTTCCCGGGATGCATTGCTTCTAGAGGAGTGCATCCTGGAAGGTATGGGTTTAATAGAGGTGTGTGTGTTATCAGGCTCAACGGTATTTTCACTAAGTCCTTCTTGGATGCTCTAGTTCCAGGAGTCTATATGATATAGTTATATAAGCGTCTACTTTACACCTTAAATAATATACAGTAGCTACTTTTATAGATGATACATTTGTACTGGCAGTTGGCAAAACCGAATAAGAGGCTAATGAAATACTCCAAATCCCAATAAATCAAGTCAGTGAATGGCCAAAAAACTGGAGCAAAAATCAGTGCACGTAAACTTTACCAATAAACACACTATTCAAATGCCAATAATAAGTATAAACAATCATATTATTCTATTTGCAAACAAGGCGAAATACTAGATGCAGAGCATGGAAAGAACACATTAAAAGAAAAGTTAAGAACCGAAACTCACATATTTGCTATTAGGCTCGCTATTAGGTACACAATCCGAACTATCCATTAGGAGCAGGCTTATGATATATACAAACAGTTTCTAAAGCGTGTGTGGACATATGGCATACAATTTTGGGGGTGTGCCTGTTGAGGCAATATAAGATTTCAGGGTAGCTATTCTTGAAATTCATACGATCCGGTGTTTCTCTCGTACGATAGGTTCTATCCCGTGCGATCTATCGACTCCCACGGTCGAAATCGACTAATTCTTGAACCTACATGTGAACTTTCAAAATTATTGCGTTGTTGTCAGCATTATTAGTTATTTTTAGTACGGTTGTCATAATTTTCTGTCATTAATTATTTTTTATATTTTGTTATGTTATATTACCAATAATAAAAAAGGTAGTCCGTTTAGTAAATCAATTAGTATTAAAATTGAATGAAAAGGAGTCAGTTGCGTTTCACTCCTTACAAAAGAAGTGCCTCCACAAACGGCATGCTTCCAAGCGATGGTCATAAAAATCTGGAGCACATATCTTCGTCAATTCGTACTTTCTCCTCTGCCTCCCGTAAATCCTCCATCATTACGTGCCAAAAATAATATTTCTCCATGTCCATAATAAAACATCGATTAAAAACTCTGAAAACCAGTAAAATCACTCAAACTCACGACAAAGTATTTTTTTCAACTTTATGCTCATGAATTTAAGATTCAAAGAAACAGAGAACTGACAGAATAGTTACGGAATGCATGGAGAAATAGTAATTATACAGGGTGTCCCACGACGAGTGAAAACTATCTGTATATGGCAAAATACTCATAGTAAAATCACGAAAATTTCTACTTCGGTTTCTACCGGAAGTCGACTGTAACTTTGTTATTTCAGAAGGAACACCCTGTATATTAATACATTTTTGAAATCTACGTAATATTTTAGTATACTTTTGTCGGAAAACTTTTTCCGAAAAATGCACACTTTTTGAGTTATTAATTTTTTTGTAGAAAATTTGACCGTTGAAAACCCTTATAAATTATTTTTTTACGAGAGGACCCTTGAAGATATGAAAATGGTTCCTCTTCGGTTGCCTTAAGCAAGGTCAAACGTATTCGAATCTATGTTGAAAAATTTTTCATTTTATACAGGGTGTGTATAAAAAGTGTTAACTTCATAAATATCAAATTTCTTCATTTTTTTAAATAGAACCACCCTGTTTTTTCTATTTTAATGCATTCAGGAGAAAAAAATAAGGCAAGTTCATGTATACTTTCCTATACCTAAACCTTACCGTTATCCAGATATTAAATGTTTTCTGTAAATTTTTATAGATGCAGGTTTGGTCTAAATTTTGATACAAGCACTAAGAAATAAAAAAGTCTTTTTCTTCATCTGTCTCTAAAAAAAATCAAATCGAATTGTTTTTATTAATCCTATTCCAACTTTTAGTCGTTTCCGAGATATTTGAGGTTTTAAATTATTATTATATTTTTTAACAAGTTTAAATTTTTCATGTATACTTTTAGTAGGCTTTGTAATAAATGACACTTATTTAACTGACATTAGTTAATTGTTGATACTTTCGAGAATCGTTAAAATGGCTCGTTCCCAATTTAATAACGAAGATTATGTAAATTTGCTTTTAATACATGGTGAATGTGAAAAAGTTGTTACAAGAACATGTACTTTATTTGCTGCAAGATATCCAGATAGACCACGACCAAACTCGCATACTGTTAAAAGAATCCTCAACAATTTAAAGCTATACGGTTCATTTGAAGCAAAAGTAAATCGAATTAAACCAGTTATTGACAATAATAATGCCGAAATTAATGTTGTTGCTTATTTTACTGCTTATCCAGAAGCATACGCGTTGCCGTAAGAGATCTTGGATTAAGCAAATCGTCGATTCACCGTATTTTATCTCTATTCGTACAATTTGTGTTAAAATTTAAAACCAACCGATTTTACTAAACGAATAGACTTTGCTGAGTTTTTACTAACAAAATGCCAGACGACGATTTTTTAAAAAACATAATTTGGTGCGACGAATCGAAATTCACGAAAAATGGATTATTTAATATACGCATAATTCCCATTATTGGAGTCAAGATAATCTTCATTTAACCAAAGAACG
>CAJUYG010000151.1:0-12059 GCA_910591675.1 Galerucella calmariensis | reverse complement strand
TAGTTACCTCATAATTATCTCTCAGTTTGTATTTTGTGTTAAAAGTAGTATTTCCGAATTTTCTTCACGTTTTTTCATTGTTAATACCTAGTTATATATATTTAGTAGGAGTTCTGTTGAAAAACTCACTCTCACTCAAATTGAAGGAATCAAAAAAAGGTGTGCTGAGGAGAAACTCCAGATTACTATACCACGCAAAGAACATGAAAAATTTTTGCAACAAAAAGAAAAGGAAAAATTGAATAAAAACTGATAAAAAATTTTATTTTTAATTTTATAGCTTTCAATTCCTTCCTTCCAACAATGATTTCAAGGGATTAGCCCGAATTTTATAAAATTTAATTTTTCTGATCGAACGAATATTTTCTGCTTCTACCAATTCTTCCATCTTTCTCAAATCTTCCAAATAATAATCCCTTTCTTACATCGCAAAATAATTACCACTCACTGAACCAAAGCAAATACTTAATAAATATACATAATTGATAAAAATAAACTGAGTAATAATACGAACTGATAATGTAAAAACGACAAACTAAATTACATTACATTTATAATACCACAATTGACAGTTCAACAAAACTAAGGTTATATTTATTCGAAGGTTATTCCGAGCTTAAACTACCTATTTCCTTGGATTAAAATTATTACCAAAGTTAGTCCCAGACTAACCTCGGAGTAGCCTATTCCTTGTCTAATAATATGAGTTTATTAATAGCGTATCTGTCAAACTGATGGTTTAAGCATGGAATAAAGTTAGTCTCAGGCTACTCCGTGTTTATTAATAAGACCTTTTGGTTTTAAGATTTTAACAGAAAATGTATCAATGACGAAAAACATTCGACAATAGACAGCTAGTCACCGAGGTGTATATTAAATTTTCTTAGCGATTTTTACAGAAAATTACTCATTTCCTAATGAAAAATCGAACTCTTTTCGTCTGCTGTGCAAAAGATAAGTTTCATCTATTACTATTCATTCTTGATTATTATGATCACTAATATTACCCCCACGGTTTTATTCACAGGTAAAATCTAGTGGATTTCGTAAATAAATAATTTAACAACAACAAATGACAGCTATTGTCACAGCCATTCTCGCACCGAGCCGAAAAGTTAATAATAGATGATTTTTCATCCAGAAATTAGTACGTAGAATGTAATTTTTTGTAAAGTTCGACGAAAAATAAATTTAATTTATATTTATAAAAATGGTGAACACATTGATGTTTAGATTTAATTTACAGTTATTGATTTACAATCGTACAACTGAAAATAACCCTTTCAAAATATTTATAAGATACGACCTTGATACTGACCACTACAACATTTAAGACTTTGGTTTAGGACCCACGAAAGCAAGCGGACAGATACCCGGTCAACTACCCGGTTCGGTGGAAATAAAAAGAATTAAAAAAAAACGTTTTCGACAAAAAATAAATTGTGTCTGGTCAGGACGAGATGGCGGCTTTTTTTTCAATTTTTATCATTCCTTCTCTTCGCTTTAATAACAAGTGTGGTTATTAAAGGTTGGTTGAACCGAAAAAATTGCGTATATATTCTCTTTTTCTTTTATTATTAAGTTAACTTCGGGGGAACGACTACCCTTACCAAATGATTTCTTTAATGTGTTTTTTGAATATTCTTATATTTCCAAGCTTATTTTTTTCTACAAATGACTGTCTTTTGCAATATTTTTGGTACAAAACTACTTTATTTTGATCTTTTAACGCATTGGAACTTTTTCTGAATGTTTCTGCCCAAATAAGAAGTGGCAAGTGCCATTATTTTTTTATTTTTTCATGCTTCATTTCCCACCATATTTAACATATTAGTAAGTTCTTCTTCTTTATAATCTAGTTTCCCTATATTTAAGGGGTGACATTTCCCCATTAATTAATATTCAAGGCTGTCTTAAACTAGGCTGGGGCCCTTGGGCACACAAAAATTTGGGGCCCTATTGGAAAGAAAAAAAAAGAAAATTATAATAACATTTTTTTACTAAGTATGACCATTTGTCATAAGTATGCAAATACATTATGATATAATATGTCATAAATGATATTAGAATGCTGCTGGTTTTTTGGTTACGATTTCTTTCGGGATTTCGGTCCTTTGGGGCCCTGAGAGAATGGAGCCCTGGGACGGGCCCCGTGTGCCCTCATGATGAAGACGGTATTGTTAATATTCTATTATTTTCTGTAGTAATTTCACAGTGAGAATAAATTGATAATAATTTGACATATGCTAGAAAACGAGTTACGAGAGCCAGAAGAGCTCGAGTGGCTATTGCCACATGGCAACAAGTTTGAGGGTATTCGATAGATTATTCTCTGACGTTACAACCAATATCTATTACCAAAGTATTAAAAAGGTTTTAGGTACATGGGAATTAATTTACAGCAATCATTCTTGAACTATCTCTATCTTCTAAGGAAGAATGATAAACATTAACAAGAACCTATTCACTGATGATAGCCAGGCTTTGCTTGAAGCTATCAGTAATGAAAAAACTAGGTCTAGACTGATCAAAAACTGTAAAGAATCCCTTAACAGGCTGATAAGATACAACAAAATGTCTCTAATATGGGTGGCGGCACATGAGAGGTATTGCAGGTAATGGAATGGAGGACCACTTAGCTAAAGAAAGCTCTAAATGAGACTTCATAAGTCCGTAACCGTTTTCTGGAATCACAAAAGAGAGGAAAACGGGTACTGGCTAGATAGAGAACACTTACTCCAATGTAGGTCGACTCCATACAAAGAGTTTACTGAACAAGGTAGACAATCATTTGAAGACAGTTACCGACCTGGTGACTGGACACTGCACCCTAAGGAAACATCTGCAAAAATGGGCAAAGTAAGTGAACCTATATAAAGAAAGTGTGAATTCTATGATGAAACACTTACTCACATAATCTGCTTCTGTGAGAACTTACAAGGACTCAGACGGAAGCATTTTGGAGTGGAAATAATACAACCATTACAACTACTGAAGATACCTCCAGTTAAATTAGAATATAGAAGACACGAAGGTTCTGGAATGGAAGTAGATAACATGGGAAATGGTACAAGCACAACCCAATCGAATGAATGAAGAACCTTTTAGACCGTCAGCCCGCTGCAAAAAAAGCGTGATGATAGTTAAACGTATGCCTCCTTGAGATTCGGTAATTTTGCTCATTTTCATTAACAATCAAGCGAAATAAATATTTGCCAGAGGGGGAAACGACAGATAATTTAATTGTTTATTGCAATGAAAAATTGCATTTTGCAGCTGGCACACACCCTTAAAAGTGTAACAAATTATATTATTACTAAATCATATTATCACGTATGCCCCTTTACAATTGGCCTTCTTTTGGCCTAAAGTGCACAGATGTCGAAGGGCATACAATAAAAGTATGCCGTTTGAAAAATATATAATTTTCAATGTTAATTACACTTTGCAATTTCAATTGAATGTGAAAATGTCATTGCCAATAACCTTCCAATCGATACAGGTGTATACAGGCGCGATAGAACCGTATGCCCTTCGACATCTGTGCACTTTAGGCCAAAAAGGGCCAATTGCAAAAGGGCATACGTGATAATATGATTTAGTAGTTACACTTTTAATGGTGTGTGCCAGCCCTTAAGCTGCACGCTGCACGTATGCCGATCATTTTGCGATGGATTTTTTTTCATAAAGTAACGTTTGGTGTCTTGGCATACGTGAAACTAAAATTGCAAAATGCAACTTTTCATTGCAATAAACAATTGAATTATCTGTCGTTATCCCCACGGGCAAATATTTATTTCGCTTGATTGTTAATGAAAATGAGCAAAATTACCGAATCTCAAGGAGGCATACGTTTAACTATCATCACGCTTTTTTGCAGCGGGCTGACGGTCTATATTCTCAGTTGAACATCCTCTTCATTGTATTTTTCACACAAAATTTAATTCGACTCCCAAAAATTTACGAAAACACGTTTTACCTTTATATCTATCTGTCAAAAACAAACTGAATATGAAAAATGGCTAACAAGACATCTATAAAGTTTATAGGGTTTCAGCTGGACAACCAAAAAATTTTAATAAAGTGCTTTTAGCTTTTAGAAAATTTTTTGTTATTTATTGATGTATTTTTAACCAAACAGACCTTAGAGCCTAATTACATGGTAAATAATTTATAATTTAAGATACATTAACGTTATGTCGCAATAACATATCCCAAGTATCAATTGTAAGAATTGTGATAAATGTAAGAGCTGTAAGAATTGTAAGAGCTGTGAGAATTGTAAGAATTGTAAGAATTGTGAGAATTGTGAGAATTGTAAGGATTGTAAGGATTGTAAGAATTGTAAGAATTGTAAGAATTGCAAGAATTGTAAGAGTGTTTATATGGAGATATTTAAAATATGACCTAGAGTAAGATTGTGAAATTCCTTTTCAGGCTAACACCAATCAATATCCACTAATAATTTGTAACTATTTATTATTTTCACAATAGAGTCACAAGAGACGTACACGTTATTAAATGAAATAATTTCGGGATAAGATGCCGCTAACTATAGAAAAGATCCCGCAAGCTATCGAAAATTTCCCTGTAGATCCGTAACTGTAGTAACGAGTGTTAAAATTGCGCATTATTTGTCAGTGTGACATATGTCAAATTTTAAAATTCGTTGAAATTACGCGATTTGGACAAGATTATGTAAGTTCTATTCAAGGAAAAGTGACCGCAAGTAAACCCAAGAATATAATAATTTTATTTCTTCTACTCGAGAAATATTCTACCGAATTACACTCGTGCATCAAAATAAACCTGATACTTTTTTATTCAAGCATGTCGTCAATAAAAACTGCATTCGGTTATTTTTATATTTTTTTAAAAGAGCTTCGGAGTCGGGCTCTAGTCGGGCTCTTTCGCCAACATTATGAAAATAAGCTCATGCAGTTAATAGACTACATGCTTCAATAAAAAATTATCGGTGATTTTGATGCACTTGTGTAATTACTTTTTTTCACTTGTCAAAATCTGACATTTTGGTGGTTTTGACCAATAGCAATACATTATTCTAGCCAATCATTCGGTATTATACTGAGAATTCTGCTTCCTCATCGATAATACCTTGTTTACATTGAAACGTCAAAATTTTATTTTGAATATATCATTATTGACACCAAAAATGGCTTCGAAGCTCATCGAAAAATGAACACAAACCAATTCAGTGCCATCACAGAAGAGAATATTGAACATTTAACACATTTAAATGCATTTTAAATTGTTGAAAAAAATAATCTTCCCAAATACAACTCGCTCTTCAAATTTTATCACATACTTTTCTATTTTCATCACTCAAACTTGTTTATTTGAGGCAAAAACATTCAAACAAACCGAATTTAGATAAAATCCCTCGTCCTAACGGACGGTTTGTTTTCATATTTTTGCCAAATAAATAAGTTTTCGTGGAAAAGAAAAAATTATCGATAAAATTTGAAGCACTCATGGTATTACCTTTGATAATTTGCTAGTATAAAATTACAGAGGTAATTTTTTCACGCTGTTTGATTGGATCTTCGTTTGAATGAGTGCGTAAGCCATTGGGTACCGGACATTTGTCAGCGTCATTTTTATTTGACGTTAAAATAAAAATTTCATGTCAGTTAACCTGTTTAATAAAGATACTTGCATATTTGCATTTTGCTAGTTTAAAAAATGATCACGCCGAATTACATTCGTGGTAATAATTTTTTTAAAATAATTTTAACTAGATTAGCACTCGTCTTTATTGCTATTATTACTGTTGATAATTTTTTAGAAGAACATAATAGCATATAAAGTTTTCCCAAATCCCAAATGACTTGATCTAACTGTATTATAGTCCGGCCAGGTACGATATATTATTTGTTATTCAGTATTAAAACAACATATATCTACTTATTGAGTTTAAATCCATCGCGTTCGCTATTGGCGTTTTGGAATCGTTAGGACAATCCGTTCAATATTTGACTGCAACTTAAATGTTTCTTGTTCTTACTTTGAATTCCTATACCAAAGTTCAATAAACTCCAAAAACCTCTTCGGAAGTCCGTGTTATACTTACCTAGCCTAATGCAGGGCCGTATGGAAAGGTATTATCAAAAAATATTGATAAATTAATATATATTATGATTATAGATAAAATACAGCGCTATAATATTAACTTAAAAATATATAATTACAATGTAAAAGCGCGGCCAAAATAAATTGAAAAAGTTTTAAAATTTGAATAGGTAGTCTGCAGAATCTATTTATTTATTTATTTAATTACAATATCTTCGGGCAAGTCCAATTACAGGATAAGGACAAACACAGGATAATAAAGACAGAAGAGAAAAAATAATACAATGCAGTATTTCTAATAAAGCTATTTTATGAAAGCTCACTGAAAAAAAAACCTTTTAGGGAAAAGAAAAGTGATCTAGGTATCTATAACATTAATTTTTTATTGACATAAAAGATTGAGTTATTACCAATGTTTCAAACATAAATTGAACCATATGAAAAACATCAATCTCAAAACTCAAAAGAAAAACTATGTGTGATAACATGGAACTGGAAAAAATATTTTAATAACAAATTTGTACTATGTTACACTATTCACAGCAATGAGAAAACGTGAGTACCTACACGGAAAAAAAATATATGTTATATCAACTAAATTTATTTAGTCACTTTTATTTGATTAACTCGATTAAATTTCATTCAAAATTGGACTTATCAAGTGAAGTATTTCCTAATTTACATCAAAGTATTATAATATTATCTCAAACAAATAATTCATTCAAATCAAACAAATTGACACGCTTGATTCAAACATACACTTGTCAAATGAAATATATTTTAACTTACTTTAAGCGAATAATATTATTAACTCAAATATAATATTTGGTTGACTCAAACAAGTGAATTCGCTCGGTTCAAAATAATTTTCTTAAATGAAGCATTTTTCAACTCCTTTTAAGCGAATAATAATATTAATTCAACCTTAATATTTGCTTTTCAATCAAGCATGTACACTATATTGTTTAAAACAAAAAATGAATTGGTTTGAAACTTAAAATCACTGAAGTAACCAATTTCAACAGTCAATTTGAACTATTTATTCTTTTTTGTTTCAATAGATGCAATAGTTCAATCGGAATAATTTCATATTTGTATCGATTGATTATCTGTTTCATTCAAAATGGTGTTGCTTAGTAGATTGTCCTGTTTCTATCTATCACAACGTTTTCACTTCATTCTTCATTTTATATTGTTCTAAGATAGGAGTTAGATCGTTAGGTGAGTGATAACCTGTTGTCTGGAAATTGTTCTGGATTAGCGGATTATTCAGGTAAATATAATTATGTATTCTATTTACAAATATTATATTATTTTGTTTCTTCCGAAAAAATGTTCATTTTCGGTTTAAGATGATAGGTAGTTTGTCTTGTATCAGTTGTATCTTAAATATATCGCATACATCACATTCTAAACGAAACATGAATTTAAACCGAGATTAAACCCGGCTTTAAACAGTAAGTACCTAATGTCTTTTTTACAAAGTTATGGTTGCTATGATCCTACCTAATCTAACCTACCTTATTGGAAATGTAAGGTAATGAGTCATTACCTTCACTTTAAATTTCTTATATTCATCATCATTAACTTGCAAATTGTTAATTCTAAGAGTTATAGTATAGTACTACCTAAATTCAGTGTTGGAGAAAGAGACATGTGATACATTCATTGGGGCTGCATTTCGTATATTTATATTGGAAAATTCAAGAATTTCTTTGATGCTTGCTTAGAACATTCATTGAACTCTATTTTTATTATTACTTCTTTGTAGATCAACATATATTATGATTTGATTTTCCCTGATGCCCTTATAGTGAATTTGCAAGTGGATTGGTTCCAATTTATGGAAAAGTTATTGCGGTTGAAAAGAAATGCAGTTAGTGGAAGTTTGATTTTATGTTTTAGAAAATTAATATTTTATTTTGTTATTGTTTTTTCTTTTTAAATAAAATGCTATGAAGTATATTTAACTTTTCTTTTTTAAAGCACTCAGTCAGTTGATCAAACTGATTGCATTTCAAGTTCAATCAACATATTATACTTTTCAACTAAAATATTTAATTTATCGGATAAATTCTCAAAATTAACGCAATTAAATATTTGGTTCAGTTAGTTGCATCAATACTTTAACCTGCATTAAAACCAAGAACTTATTTTAATTACTCCAAAATAATATTTTGTCGTGCATATATGACACTTTAATTGATCCAAATAAATTTTACTTGATAAAACGATTCTTTTTTTTCCGTGAGATATTTATTATTATATATAGTAGTTTTTAAAATATTACAATCTGACGCAACTTCTTTTAATAAAAAACCGATGATAAGAAAGATACAGGGTGGCAAAGTTGAAATGTCAAAAAAAATGTTCTCAGTAGATTTCGAAAGCGTATTGCTTAGTAACAACCCGACTCCGAAGGCGGAGGGCTGTTACCTCAAAGCAACATGCTAGAGGAGAACAATGGCAAAATTATTGCAAATTATTAATGTTTTAGCTTTATTATAGCTGATAATAAATTTTCTGACATCAGCGCCTACTAACATTATCATTTTTGTGCTAATAAATGAAATGAAAATTATGAAGGGGGGTTTAAAAATGCGAATATCTTGAAAACCAGTAACTTTTGAGACTTATGACAGGTATAACTTTTTGTCGCAAAAATGATGCAGTTTTAATATTTTCCAATAAATAGAGGGATACCATTAACGATAAATAAGTTAATCGCACAGTTATACCAATTACATAGCTTTTGTGGTGCCCTCTGGAGAATAAATCAAAATGGATAGCATATTATGATTTCCAAGGCCCTAAAACCCCTATCTTCAAATTTTTACGTATGTATATCAAAAACCTGCCAATTTACTGAGAAAAAACATTTCTGACATTCCTACTTTGCCACCTTGTATATTTTTTTATCAATATTTTAGTAAAGGAAGTTGCGTGATTGTTATATTTTTAGGCCAAGAATCCTCCATTTTACTTTGGTCCATTACTTACGGACCAACCTGTATAAATAATAGACTTCAAACTTATTAAGGTTACGGAAAAATGTCATAATTCTAATCAACTATTTTACAAACTTTAAAAATAATCACTAGTGAGAAGAATCAAATTATATTTTCTTGCATAGTTCTCTTATTTGTTACTTTTCTTCATATTCTTCTTTATTTTCTTAGACTTAGACTCTACAGATACAGATACAGATATTTTTTTTTTTCGCGCTCTTCGCATGTCCACTGACTTCTATAGTAGCAAATTCATCCTTAATGCCGGTTAGATTAGGTTTGTAATTATCGATAGCTCATTAAAAATTGTTATCAATTTTTTTGAATCCTAAATTATTTATGCATAGATACCTACAGACACATTTTGTATCAATTTTTTTGTCAATTTTCAAATCATCAAAGCTTCTGTTCAATTTTACTTGACGCTATATATTTATAGAACGCGGTCCTATTTTCTATCAGTCAATAGAGTACACGCATATTTCATATTTTGCTTGGATATTAATTTATAATCGTAAATATGATATCAAAAATTACTAATAATAGGAAATAATCCAGTTTCCATTGGAAATTACTACCTACCAAATTTTAAAATCAATTTCAATGCACTCTCCGACCACAACCCGAGGATTTCCGAACGCTACCGATGATCCGTGTGATGTCATATATCTTGTGTTTACTTATGTCAATATGGTCGGTATTGAATTAGGTTATGTGTAGTTGTCTGTTTATATTGTATTTTAATCAACTATTAATTGCTTCATCGACGTAAAAATATCATTTATATGTTTGTTTGAGACCATCAAGTGTTTGTGTGTGCTTTTTTTTATTTTTAAAAGTCAACGTAAAGTGGAAAGTGGACATAAATATTCGATATTTCCGAGGATATTACAAAACTTTTAGAAGAATATATTTTATTTACTAGTTCAGTGTTCAGTAACGATTCTTTCATATTTTGTGAATAAGGATATGGCTAGCTAAGGTTTTGTAAAAGCACAAACTGATAACTTGCCCAAAGAAGACTCATTTATGCTGCTTGAATTTATAAAGTCAAACAGCTGCTTTAATGCAGAGGAAATAAGAGGAGTTAAAGCATTATCGTAAGTACGATTTAAACTATGTTTTATTTATATAATATATACCAACCATATTTCGATGTGTGGTCGTGAGAAAATGATGATTTTATGGTTGATTCCTAGACATATAGGTACATAACCTCAAACTATTTAAGAATAAAAATTACCAGCATAGAAGTAGGTACTTACATTAAAATGGTCTTCACAAACAAAAGTAATGCCCTTCTCTCTTAAGTGTATTTTTGCTTGCGCCACCAGGTAAAGTAACAAATATTTTGTCTGGAGTTTTAAGACGTTGATTTACACACTGGAACAATGCAATACTTGGAATACGAAGTATTTTTTTCGGCTTTATCCATTTTTAAAGCTTTCAGAAACAAATTAGGTCACAACTCAAAGCGTGATACACGAATAAGAACGTAAACAAATGACGTCACACTTTGGGGCAGCCATCTTTATGACGTAAAACGCGTTTTGGCGTACTTTCAATTTTTATGATTTTTAAAGTCGTTCTAAAAGTAAAGTATATATTTTTTTGAAAAAATAGACATGCAAGGTGTTGGGAGACCTGATAAAGCGTCAATTCCCACCAATAGCAAAATTTATGCTTGTACCCTATTGAAAGCTTGGGGCAAAAATATAGGGTAATATTTACTTTAACGTTGTTTATTTGCAGTTTCAAAGACATTTATATCACTGATTCTGCAACATAACCTCTAGTCTTTATCCGCTTTTCGTTTATTTATTTCCACACCATTTTTTATAAAAAGTGGAAAGTTCAAAAAGCAAAGCAATTGCACTTATATTAATGTGAAATGTGACAAATTTTTGGGTGGCTGGATTCGTTAAAAAGTGGTTATTTAGTAACTTTTAGCTATGTCAGTCTTTTCACAACAATTTTATTCCTGAGCTGCCAAATCCTTGCATAGTATATCTCCCATTACGAATTTTATTTTCTTATAGGCTTTTGACTGCAGGTGTCGCAATTTGTCTCATTTTCAAAAAATCCTGGATTCTTTAGTTATGATGTTAAAAAAATGCAGCTCTGTATACCAATCTATGAAGTATACTTGTAAAGTTCAACGATTACGTCTCTGTCTGCAGTCCCAAGTTATTTGTTGGTAAATTATAAACATATTTTGATGAGTTACCAGGATGAAACATGAGTACCATGACCCTAATTTAAGGAGAAAGTACTAAATAAGAATATAAATTTAACCTAATTCTATGCCGAGCTGTAGGTACCATGACACCAAATTTCAAACGAGTTTTCTTTCTATTTGATGATATTTTTAAGTGTTAGTCAATACTGACAGTGTCAAGGAAAGGAAATGTTTTGGAATGATAAAGGTTAACAACCTATGATGAGTTATGCTATTCGATCTACAGTGCTTATCGGAAAACTTGAATGCAAAATAAATCTGGATAAGTGGAAATATCTTATAAAAAAAGAATATCCAATCTACACTTTTTCCAAAGCATTATGGGTATCCATTAATTTCGGTATATCATAGGTTCATACTCCACAAAAAATTTATATTATAAAGGAGCCAAAAAGTTAGTAATTCAAAATGTATTTTAAAACGAATAAAACAGTATTGAGATAGTCAGTCTTTTTTTTAAATTGAATTTGTTAAATTCCATAAAATACTACATAATTCAAAAATTATTAACATTAAACAATCTACGCTTTAATTTTTTGAAATATATAAATATAAACGTACAATTATAAAGCCTAACATTAACTAATGTAACGTTGGATTCCTAGGTGGCCAATAAATAAAATATATTCCCTGAAAAGTACCCACTGCATTTTGTATAAAAAGTTGCCTAATTACCAATTCAATAATATTGCATTGTAAAAAGTTCATAATTACTTCTCGGT
>CAJUYG010000150.1:328513-353025 GCA_910591675.1 Galerucella calmariensis | reverse complement strand
TTTTAATACATTAAAATAAATGCTCAAAATGTTCTCCACCTAGTTGTTGGCAATAGCACAGTCTCCTATAGAAATCCTCCTTAACTTTGTTTGAGTTTGAGGTGAAATATTCCGTATTTCTGTAGTTATCCTGTCTTTAAGGTCTACAATGCTAGTTGGTTGTGTTGCATATACTTTGTTCTTGAGATAACTCCACAGAAAAAAATCTAACGGCGTAAGGTCTGGCGATCCAGCCGGCCACTCAATAGCACCTCTTCGTCCAATCCATTTATTGGGGAAGATTTCATCTAAATAAGTTCTTACCATTAAAGCATAATGGGGTGTTGCCCCGTCTTGCTGGAATCAAACATTTTCATTCGGTAAGCTAGGATCTATTGCGTTGGGATATAAGTTTGCCAACGCAGAAATAACTTCATTTCTAAGCATATTTAAATATTTTTCATCTGTCAAAAAAAAGTTTTTTTATTTTTTTTTTCTAATTTGGGAAATCGATAGAGTGGTAAACATTTTTTTATATTAATCTACATACTTTAAGGCACTCATGAAAAAAAAATCACTCGTATTGCTAATTACTTGTAGTTGTTACCACTATCGTCTGGCCTATAATGTATGTATGTATGTGTGATTTTTGGGGTGACATTCACTGAGACCTAAAAGGTCTATTGTGCCCCCTTACTTCTACTCAGTTTCTGAGGAGAGTCTCAGAAACTAGTAGTTCCTTTAGTCCTATTTCCCGGAGGAATTTTAGGATGTCTGCAGGCTTCAACTTAGGCAAATGTTCCTCTTCTATCCAGTAATCTCCCAGGTGCTGTGCTCTAGGATTCTGGAGTGCTGTGCAGTTGGAAAGTATGTGGATGGAGGTTTCTTCTTCCATTCCACAAAATCTGCATTCTTCTTCCTCCACTATTTTGAGCTTTTTCAGGTGCCCATTCAGGCGACAATGTCCCGTTAGGATCCCTGTCAAAACTCTTAGCGCAGTTTTACTTTGACTTATGCATTCTTTTGATCTCAACAGGTTGTAGTCACCCAGAAGAGTCTTTGATTGTATAAGCCCTACTAGATCTTTCCAATGGTCAGATCTTCTCTTTTTCTCGGCTTTACTTATTTCTTCCAATATTACATTGGAGCTGATTCCGCAAAAGGGTTCGGGCCCCCAGAAAGGTATTTCAGTCCCCCTCTTTGCTAGTTCATCTGCTATTTCATTTCCTTCTATTCCAGTGTGTCCTGGAATCCATAGTAAGGTGACTATGTTGTTCTCGCCTAGTTCATTGAGTTTGTCTAGGCATTCCCACACCATTTTGGAACTGATTACACAAGAGCTCAGTGCCTTAATGGCTGCTTGACTATCCGACATTATGATAATCCTTTGTCTTCTGTATCCTTTATCAATATTGAACTGGGCGCACTTTCTTATGGCGTGGATTTCCGCTTGAAAGATACTTGGGGTTTTTCCCAAGCTTTCAGAGTGTTTGGTTCCTGGCCCGAACACTCCTATCCCAGTTCCTTCTATTGCTTTTGAGCCGTCTGTGTACCATTGAATGGCATTCTTTCCAAGTCTGGTAATGGTATTTGGATCCCATTCCTTCTTGTTGCTCATTTCCGTAACGAATTTCTTTGAAAAGTTATATTTTTTCATCATACCGTCTTGTGGCATGTCCCAGGTTGTCTGATTTCTAAGAAGTGAGGAGGTGTTTTTTTTAATGATTCCCTCTCTACTTAGTCTGTATCTTGTTCTTTCTGCAACACTTTCCACCACCATATGTAAAGGGGTGAGGTTGAGAATCACTTCCATGGCTGCCGTTGGGCATGTTCTCATTGCTCCTGTAATGCATATACAGGCTAGTCTTTGAATTTTGGAGAGGTTTTCTCTCGTCGTCAATAGGCTAGTTCTACTACACCAGGCAATGGCTCCATAAGTGATGATTGGTCTCACTATGGCAGTGTACATCCAGCTTAGGATTTTTGGGTTACAGCCCCAGTTTGCTCCTGCCAGATTTCTGCACACCATTATAGCCATTTTTGCCTTGTATGTAATCTCCTTTTCGTGTTTGTTCCACAGGAGTTTACTGTCTAAAGTTAAACCTAGATACTTGACTTCTTGTCTCCATTCAATCTCGTTCCCATCAAATTTTATGGTTTTGAGGTTGAGTTTTCTTTTCTTAGTGAAGGCTATCAGGATGGTTTTGGTGGGGTTTATGCCAAGTCCCACTTGCCTACACCAGCTATTTGTATAGTTCAGACCCATTTGTACAATATCGCAAAGGGTGTTTTCGAATTTTCCCCTGGCTGTTATGACAATATCGTCGGCATATCCTTGGCAGGATATACCGAGATCCGTCAAACCACACAGGAGTTCGTCAACCGTCAGACTCCACATTAATGGGGATGCTACTCCTCCCTGTGGGCATCCTCTGGTAGTGCAGATGGAGACAATGTCTTTGCTCGTCCTCGTCTCTGCTATTCTTGTGGTGAGCAGTTCCGACATCCATTTGGATGTTGTGCTGTCTACACCTCTTCTGTTCAATGCTCTTCTGACTGCCTCATGTGGAGTATTGTCAAAAGCTCCTTCTATGTCCAAAAATGCACATACTACAGTTTCTTGGTTGTCTAGAGCACCTCGGATATCCTCCGTCAGTTGTACCAGTGCAGTCTCCGTAGATCTGCCTGCCCGGTAGGCATGCTGACATGGGTGGAGAGGTAGTCTCTCTAGGATTTCCGTTCTAATATGGTTATCAATAGCCTTTTCCATCGTTTTGAGTACAAACGATGTTAGACTAATTGGTCTAAAGGATTTGGGGTTTGTTGTGTCCCTTTTTCCAGTTTTTGGAATGAAGGTTACTATTGCCCTTCTCCATGCTTCAGGTATATAACCCAGTTCTAAGCTGCTTCGACTAATTCTAACCAGATGCGGTAGAATTTCGTCTTGTCCATTCTGGAGCAATGCTGGAAAAATTCCATCTGCTCCTGGTGCCTTGAAAGGTGAAAAGGTGTTCATGGCCCATTTCAACCTATCGTTACTACAAATGTGTTTGGCCATTGTAATACTTTCTCTTGAAGGCCTATTGTGACCTTCGAGAGGATTATCTCCTCTATTTGGGGTACTCCCTGGAAAATGAGTTTCTAGTAAGAGTCGAACTCTTTCCTCCTCATTTTCGGTATATTCACCATCTGGCTTCCTCAAAGCCATATCTGTGTTGACCCTACTTTTCGCCATAACTTTGTAAAGTCTTGTCGCAGCAGGTGTTGTGTTTATATCTTCACAGAATTTTCTGAAGCTATTTCTTTTAGCTTTTCTAATTTCCTTGTAGTAGGTGTTTCTCACCTCGGTGTATCTCTGCCAGTCTCCGGTGATTTTTGCTTTATTAAAAAGGTCCCGGGTTTGAGATCTTAGTTCTGACAGATGTTTGTTCCACCAGGGTGCATCTTTGTTGCTTCGTTGTTTTTGAAGAGGGCAGCTCGATTCAAACGCCTCGATTATTGCCCTGTTCAGATCCTCTAGCTCATTTTCCAGGTCGAGATGGTGCTTAGCCCTTCCTTTTCTCTGGATATGTGCTAGATTTCTTTTCAGACAGGTGTTATAGTTGTCCCAGTCTGTTTTTCTTGGTATTCTCCTGAGGCTTATCTCAGGTATGCCTAGTTCTAACTTGAATGTTATTATACTATGATCGGAGAGTGATGGTTCACCCGATACTCTCCAATCTTTTACTATATGTTTTAGATCCTGTGTTGCCAGTGTGACATCTAAAACTTCTTGCCTTACCCTTGTTACAAATGTAGGGGTATTCCCTATATTGTGGATATTAAGGTTTTTATTAAGGATATATTCTAAAAGTTGCTCACCTCTTTTGTTGGTGTTGCTACTGCCCCAAACGGTATTGTGTGCATTGGCATCACATGCTAGAAGTAGAGGTAGTCTCTTCTCTTCACAGTACTTCACCAGCTTTTGTACCTCTGGGGGTGGTGCAGGCCCATCTCCCTCAAAGTAGCATGATGCTATCACTATTTCTTTGCCCTCCTTCTTGTGTTCGAGGTATGCTCGAACTGGAACGAGGTCTCGAGTCATGTATTCTGAAAGACAAAAATAGTTAATATTGTTTCTTATCATAATACATGTTCTTGGTGTATCACTACCAGTGTGATATACTATTTTAGCATCTTTACATGCTAATCCTCTTACCTGGTTCTTATTAACCCAAGGTTCTTGGATTAAACACAACCCCCATTGGTCCTTGGTGAACAGTCTTGTGATCACCGCTGATGCTCCTTTGGCATGGTGAGCATTAACTTGAGCTAAGTTAATTCCCACCATCCTGTTGGTTGTCTTCTTGGGTGTTTCCCTCTTTCGTCAGGGTGATGTCCCCTTCTGAAAGAGTACTGTCCCCTTCCTCCGACGCAATCTCCATTTCCTCCTCGGTCAGTGGTGACTCTTCCCCAAGGAGTTTGGTGATGTGTAGGCTTTCTACACTACTCGAGTCGCCACTGGCCTCGGAGGAAATGGAAACCTTTTCCTTGTTACTTCCGTCTTCTTTTCTGAGGCCATGTACGGGTATTTTCCCAAACCGGTAATGGATGGTGAACCCGTTGTTCTTGATTTTTTGGCAGGATAGATTATCTATTCCTGCCCTCAAGACTAGGCCTTTGCCCTCTTCTTTTAGGTTAAGGACCTTCCACTGGTTTGTTTCCAAACCCTCATTCTGCGCTTTAATCAAGCGAAGAAGCTTACCTTCCTCTACGCCTTTGCTTCTTGGGAGAAAGATCGTGGCGGTGTGCATTTTTGGGATGTCGTCTCCCTGGCACACCGTCAGTTCTGCTCCCTTCCAGCTCTCCAGCTTTGGTACTATCAGCCGGAGCCATTCTGCAGTCTGTGGTGTTTCACAGTCGATTAGAACGACTCCTGGTCTGAAATGTATGCCACTAAACTGGAGTTTGTGGTCCCATCCAGCATACATTTCTTCTATTATTGCGTTCTCCAGCAAGGTTTGGTCGTCCGCACTGAGGGTAGTCTCAGGGTACGCCTTGGGGAGAACTGCCATTCTTATTAATTTTGCTGCAGCTGCATAGCTGCCAGTTGAAGAAGGGATGGCTATTCTATCCTCCCTTTTCTTCTTCGCCTGTGCTTGCGGTGTTAGGGCTGTCGCCATCTCCCGCTTCCGTTTTTCTCCTTTAGGAGGGATGTTTTTCTCCTCTCCCTGCTTTCTGCGCTCCGTAGCCTTCTTTCTTGCTTCCTCCGGTGCAAGTCCCTGTTCAAGGAAGCGAAGATACCATCTTACCCCTGCTCCACTAAGTCCACGCCTTAGTGGATCATCCCTTCCTCCGGGTTTACCCAGTTCAGGAAGGAGGGGGGGGGTCTTCTTTTTCGTCCAGGATTTCTCCCGGAGATTTCCACCAGTTGAGGAGGTTGAGGGTGTAGGTGCCCCTGCCTTTCTCCTCTCTTGTTTTTCTCTGACTTCCTCATCACGAGGTCTGCTCGCGTGTGAGGAAGATGCTGCTGTATTTTTGGGCACTGTGGATACATTGCTCCGACTTGTGCCCGGTTGCGGTGCATGCCCGCTTGGTTTCTTTTTTTTTCCTTTATCCATGGTTGATCCCACGAGTAGCTAGGGAAGTACAAGGTCCACTCCTGCAGAGCCCCGCATGCAGGAGTAAGGGTATTTAAACTGGATGTCCCCAGGTATCCAGAGTCCGCATATTAACGATCAAGCTTCCCCTTGACCACGCAGTCCTCGGCATATGCTGTTCCACCTTGACTTGGAGGGTTTTTATTGTGGTCACCTTCCACTTGGCCAGCTGTTTAAGGCAAGCCCCCACATCTGGTGAATATACCTCATCAACCACCTTCCACTAGATACGGTTTATATCAGGCAGGTTTCCACAAGCAGTCTATTGTTCCGACGACCCCGCTGACTCCGGCCATCGGCCGGCTATCAGCAAACTCGTCGGGACAACAGTCCACTCTCCACGCTGAAGATCCTGATATCGGATTTCTGCATTTCACAGGAATCCGTTGAGCTGTCCTTGGTTTCACGTATTCCTTCTGAGAAGGAACAGCTACTCGGCTCCCCCACCAACGACCAGGTCTCACAGCTCCTTGGCCTATAAAAAAAAGTATTTAAATTAAAAATGGAAAATTGCTTTTGAAAATGAACCTCCAATTCGAACGTCTCACTACTTAAACCACAAAAGTGACATCTACCGCATCATTATAACCAACCAATTTCCCATTTTCATACATACTACAAAACAAATTTAATTTC
Organism: Galerucella calmariensis; assembly: GCA_910591675.1. Classification (NCBI taxonomy): domain Eukaryota; kingdom Metazoa; phylum Arthropoda; class Insecta; order Coleoptera; family Chrysomelidae; genus Galerucella; species Galerucella calmariensis. The sequence continues at coordinate 346,771 of CAJUYG010000150.1, read as the reverse complement.
CCACTTAAGTATTCCTTAGTCTTTAGGCAATATAGAAGCGAAATTTCTGCTACGCTATTGGAACTATTATAGTAGCTTTTGATTGTGCCTTTACTACCCTTATATGAACATTCAATAAAGATACTTAGCGCTTCCATTAAAGTTACATTTCGAATTTTGGTTTTGGCTTGATATACACAGCGTCTCTAATTTCAGTTCCCTAGAGCAATTGTTTAATATTTGATTATGTAAATAATAATTTAAATAGATATTACACCAAAACGTGTATTGTTTTCATGGAACATTTTCCACGATTGCATTTATGATTTTACTACAATTTTCCAACATGTTATCCATAGTTTATCTATTCTAACAAGTTAGAAACCTATAAATAAGTATACTTGACGTAATAGATGATGTGCGAACTTAAAGTTGTCGGCTCTTTGTTCGACTGTAATTCGATACGATACCGTCATAGTCCACAAAATAACTTAAAGGGGATATACGATTAGATAGCTGCAATAAAAATTTTACGTCCACTATATATACCTGGAATGAAAATAAATATTATTCAATGCCTGAGGATTACTCCAAATTACTTTGATGGCAACATTGTAAAATACTGTGTGATTTTTCAGTGAGCTGCTTTGAACACAGATCTCTACTCATATTTACTGACATAAAAACACAACTTTTATTTATTATCTGAGTGATTTGTGGAACAAAATCTTCAAGATACAAACGATCAGATCATCGCCATACTTTCTGGCAACTTCGGGATTTAATAAATGAATTCTAAAGAATGAAGAAGGATGAATATCACGTGTAAAGGTTAACGCGATGCTGCCAGTGACGAAAAGGGAAGTTAGCGTAGTGGAATTGAGAAGTCTCTGACAGTTGCCAACTGTCTTATGGTAAGAAATGGTACTGGAACTTACTAAAGGGACATCGAGCTGAATAAATCCTTAAGAAAGACCTATTTGGAAGAATTATTTATTTGGGAAAGTCCCTCAACTTTATAAAAGCTTTAAAAACACTTTTTTTATTCAGGAATTCCTCAGTTAATAATGTTAAAACTCTTAGCGCAGTTTTACTTTAACTTATGCATTCATTTGATCTCAATAAGTTGTAGTCACCCAGAAGAGTCTTTGATTGTATAAGCCCTACTAGCTCTTTCCAATGGTCAGATCTTCTCTTTTTCTTGGCTTTACCAATATTACATTGGGGCTGATTCCGCAAAAGGGTTCAGTCCCCTAGAAAGGTATTTCAGTCCCCCTCTTTGCTAGTTCATCTGCTATTTCATCTGCTATTTCATTTCCTTCTATTCCAGTGTGTCCTGGAATCCAAAGTAAGGTGACCATATTGTTCTCGCCTAGTTCATTGAGTTTGTTTAGGCATTCCGACATCATTTTAGAACTGATTAGACAAGAGCTCAGTGCTTTAATGGCTGCTTGACTATCCGACATTATGATAATCCTATGTCTTCTGTATCCTTTATCAATATTGAACTGGGCGCACTTTCTTATGGCGTGGATTTCCGCTTGAAAGGTACTTGGGGTTTTTCCCAAACTTTCAGAGTATTTGGTTCCTGGCCCGAACACTCCTATCCCAGTTCCTTCTATTGCTTTTGAGCCGTCTGTGTACCATTGAATGGCATTCGTTACAAGTCTGGTTATGGTATTTGGATCCCATTCCTTCTTTACTTTTTCATCATACCGTCTTGTGGCATGTCCAAGATTTTGTTGATTGGTCTAAGGCTCTATTTTCAACTCTTCATAGTCAAATTCGAATAATGTGAACCTATAATACACCATAAAAAAGTGCCAAATTCAAATTGGGCAACTGAATTTTCACCATTCTATGTAATAATTAGAAAATGGCGGAATGTTAAAATTCGATAGAATTCAAATAACAAACAACGATGTTATGATAATTAGCCCTCGGGTATATAGTTCAATCAGCGTCGATCCGACCGCACGGATAGCGATAGCAATAACTTCCTGTCAACTAAAATTTACATATCAATGACAATCAGTTCTCCTCTAAACCACCCGCGATTCATTATCTCTTAATAAATACCTCATTCACTCGCCATCATACTACATTTAATATTATCGAATTGACCTCTATCGCTGCGTTTTGCTCATTTTCATAAGGGTTGGTGGATATGTATGATGTCGTTTCATTCAAGTTTAGCATAGAAATTCATCGATTTCAACGATTAGTCTAAAATTAAACAGTGTTTTGAGACAAAAATCTTACCAAAACAAAATTTGCAGTTAGATCCTTCAGCATGTTCTTTTCAAACCCTTATTTTGAGGACTTATAAAATGATAACGTTTTCAGTTATAGAATTATTAAATTTTTTTCTTACAGATTAATGTGTTCCGTCAAAATTTCAGTTGAATATTCAATATTCAATCAATTCAATTCAATTTCAATGAAAATATGTAAAAATTAATTTATCACCTTTTATTTACAACCTCAACTCTCACCAAAGATATGCGGAACACATACTTAGTTTACCGAATTTTTTCACAGACAAACCATTGATCGGACGAAAAAAATGCAAGAGACCTTTATTATTGCAAAACACTCTTCCTACACGGTGGTATCTTTTACTCTTCTCCACCTTTTTCCCAGCGTGAGATATTGGAAAATTTCGGAAAAAAAGTTTTGATTTTTGGGAAATCGGTAGTCTGGTAAACTTTTATTTATATTAATCTACAAACTTCAAGGTACTTATAAAAAAAAATCAGCCGTAATGGTAATTACTTGTACTTTTGGTCCAAAATGACCCATACCGACTGACCTATGATATTATTTAACCCCCCATTGTTGCTTATTGCCTGATAGTTTTAGTAAGTATATCGATCTCCACATGTAAAACTATTCAAAATTATGCCTGTACATCCGATACGCGGTGGGCTGTAATGGACAAATCTAACATTCATGAATGTCATTAATCTTCCATCTATAAATTCCTGATGAAAGTTAAATATCATATATCAAGAGGTATTATTATACAGTGTTACCCATTTTGTTTGGAAGCACCCCCGTAAAATCCGCATTTTTCAACCAATTTTGTTTTATTATTTTTTTGTTAGAATCAGTATCTAAAACAGTATGATGGCACAAATTTTCATAGCTTAATTCCTATTAATTGATTATTACTATTAATATTTGATATAATGGCTTAATAACATACAAACTACTGGTATTGTTCATGGTCTTGTCTACTACTTCCTTGCGTGAGTATTGTCTTTTTCTTTTTATTATTTTATTTATTTATTTATTTATTTAATTACAATATCCTCGGGCAAGCCCAATTACAGGATAAGGACAGACACAGGATAATAATGACAGGTGAGAAAAAAAATAATACAATGAAGTATTAGGGAAAAAAAAGTAAGCACTCATATACAGCTAGGCACTCACAAAAAGAGACTTACACAAATCCATCCAAATCCATTATCCATTATTTTGTTCGTCTCATAACTTTAATTGCACTGTAATTCAGTTTTTTTTTTTTTGTTTTTTCTTCTTATTTTTATGTGTTCAATATTAGCTATTTAAAGATAAAACGTGTAGCGTAAATACTACCTGATTGAGTAGTAACAAAACAGGCAGACATGTTTATAACATAACTACAAATATCACTTTATTATCAATATGTACTTTACTATGGAAATTATAAAAAACTTGAGAAACTTGAAAACTTGAAAACTATTTTCAAGACCCTCTATGTTAATTTTTCTTTGCCAAAAAACACAAAAGTACATTAGGCATTTTTTTTCTCAAATATGACTATACCACTGGATTCAGAATCATCACAAATGTAAACTACCAAAATTTTATGAAAGATTTTTGCAAAATGTTTGAGTCCTAGTTTTTGTTTACCATGTTGCCATTTCAAAAATTTGTCTACATTCTACGTAAAAAATTAATGAAAACACTTTTTCCAAATTCATGTTGTAATAACTTTGTCGTTAATAAACATTTTTTTATAAAATGTTGGTAGTTTACATTTGTGATGATTCTGAATCCAGTGGTATAGTTATATTTGAGAAAAAAAATGCCTAATGTACTTTTTTGGCAAAGAAAAATTAACATAGAAGTCCTTGAAAATAGTAATTAAGCTATGAAAATTTGTGCCAAAATACTGTTTTTAATACTGAATCTAACCAAAAAAATTAAATCGAGCAAAGGTTTTGCTGAATAAATCCTTAAGAAAGACCTATTTGGATGAATTATTTATTTGGGAAAGTTCCTCAACTTTATAAAAGCTTCAAAAACATTTTTTTTATCCAGGAATTCCTCAATTAATAAATAAAATCAAAGGGAAATGCATTTATGAGTAATAAAAATTGATTTAGCGATTAATTTTTACAAAAAAAGCTGTGCAAACGGCCTTGGGGTATTTCGGAATTGCGGAAAAACATCAAGTTAAAAATTAAGTGCTGCGCTGAATGTTTTCAGTTCCAGGAAAACATATGCCCCTTGCTGATTCTAAAGTGGATTTATAACATCAAAAATTTCGTAGTTCAGGAAATTGCGGGAAAAATTGTTGTTTGTTATATTTAATTTTTTATATTCTTCTTCAAGATAATAATAATAATGCTTATTTATAGAAAAACAGTACAATTTGATAAAGGTGAATATCTTTATAGCTGAGTACACATGACTAGAAAGTCAAGAAAACATATTTGTATTCTGTGTAAGATTTAATTTTTAAAAATCGCAGAGCGCTTTCGGCTGTTAAGCCATCTTCAGTGCTATACCTGCAAGTAAGTAATAAAAGTTGGAAAATGTGAAATAAGAAGTAGGTAAAGAATTACTTACTCGTCAGGTATTTGTTACAAGAAACTTTTCGACAACACATTGACGTCACAATGTAAAATATCTCAAGATAACATTAAATTAAAAATAATCCCCTGATTAGGGTAAATTATATTTAGACTTTGAACATTTTTAAATTTGTTAAAATTGTCTTCAACTAATACACGAATACACGAACACGTGTTAGTATAACGGAAGTTAAAGTGACACTACTTCAATTTTAAATTAACAAATGACAATCAAAGTGAACACAGAACTCAAGCCATACAACATGAGTATTAAAATGACATTGTAAAAATTTTGTGTAATGTAAACATTAAAGAAACCCATTTAAATCTGCAAAAATTGTTGTAAATGAAGTAATTCAGTAATGTCCCAAAACAGATATGTAAATTTCCTAAATAAAATTATAAATAAATAATTTGATATTAAGGTCTAATGAGAACCTATCAAGTTATAAGATGTTGAAAAAGATTAAGGGTCCAATGAGAACCCATTACTAAATCTAATTCAAAATAGAAAACTCACACATATGTCAAGAGAGATTAAAAAATAAATAAATTAATTTACAAAACTATAAAATGCTAGTGCAAATCATAGTATCTGAGAATTATTCCAAACAACAAACTTTAATAAACATTGTAGTCTGGTAGATCTCAATTTCCAAAAACGAATAAGATTATGGGTCTAATGAGAACCCGTTACCAAATCTAATTCAAATTATATAACCAATCAATAGTCGAAGGAAACTCCAAACATAATAACCATTCGAATAATGAAGTATGTAAAAACAAATTAAAGAAATTATTAAAAAATATTTAAATCTAAAGAAAATTATGGTCAAATTATATATCAAATAATATCCCAAAAAACCAAAGTGAAAATGACTTCTTATTTTACATTTTCCAACTTTTATTACTTACTTGCAGGTATAGCACTGAAGATGGCTTAACAGCCGAAAGCGCTCTGCGATTTTTAAAAATTAAATTTTACACAGAATACAAATATGTTTTCTTGACAATTTGATAAAAACTATTATTTAATAAATAAAAAAAAAACATAATTCAGTGATAGGTCTTAATTGGGTTGAAAATTCTTTAATAATTCAAAAATAATATTAAATAAATTATTTAAGATACTTTAAATTAATTGAATTATTGAAAACGTGTCTGTTTTTTTGAATATTGTGGGTTATACGACTCTTAAAGAGGTTCGGTTTCATCAAAATACAGTTTTTCAAACAGTACCAATAAAAATTGACATATTTTTCTTAGAAAAACAGTAAATCTTTGTCGCATTCGATTTAACAGACCGAAAGTAATAAAATTAGTGGTAAATCCGAAAAATAATAAATCCTTGTTAAAGAACTATCTGTGATAATATCAACAGTCAATTAAATTTCATTAGACAATACATTATTTCCAAATGGAAGCCACATTTAGCGATCCCGTCTTGTTTACAAAAACAAAAAGCTTGTTTTTCTTAGAGAAACATGTGTTGTTAATTGGAACTGAGCTTTGAAACGCCATCGTAAAAATAAAAATAAAAAGCTTTGTTTTTGAACGGTAGTTATTCAGTCGAAGAATATTTATTGAAATACCTTGAGCTGGTCGTTTACAAACCGAGAAAATGAATTTGGAAAATGTTAGAAAAACTCGTCTATTCTCTGTATCTGTATCTGTAGAGTAGGAAGGGTGAGTGTAGGAGGCTCACAACACTTAGTCCACATGTGACCAATTGTACATCCTCCCGAGGAGTTGTCCTTCTAAGTCATCGTCCATCCTGTCCTTCTCAGGAAGTTGGACAGGTCACTAGGAGACATCTCCTTTATATCAGCAGGTGTAGTCCAAGACTGACCGAACACACACTCTCTTATTGACGATAACTCCGGACACTCGCATAAGACATGTCTGACAGTTTCATCTTCCTGTTCACACATCGTGCATAGAGGTGTGTCCACTAGCCCCATAGTATGGAGGTGTTTCCTTAGTTGACAATGGCCAGCTAGAAATCCTACTTGTAAACGTAGGTTTTTCTTGGTCATCGCCAAATATTTTTTCGGCGCCAGCTTCCCAAGGTCGCCCAGGGTGATCCTGGCAAGACTGCATCCTTTGATTCCATCCCATCTCTTAAGGGATTGAGCATGGATGTAACGTTTGGCTAGTTCCGCAATTGTCGAAGTCGTTAGGCCGTAGGTGTCACTGGGTCCTAAAATTTTTAGTCCAGCCGCTTCCCTGGCTAAAGAATCGGCGATCCTTTCGTTCCATTTAACCCATCTTGGGATAATATTGTTATCTGCCGAGATATTAGCTAAATCTTGGTTGTACTCTAAGCCCCGATAAAACACGTTGTCTGTTCAAGGCTAATAGGGCTTGTCTACTATCAGTGCAGATTGTTATGCTTTCACCAGAAATTCCTTTTCTGGTTAGTTCTTTTGTGGCAATTGAGATACCAGCCAGTTCTGTTTGAACCACGCTGGTATTGTTTCCCATTCCCCACTTAATCCTCAGGCTTAGTGCTCTGGAGTAAACTATACGTGGTTATACAGACTATATCTCTTTTGACTTAGTTTACATCTGAATTTTTTTCTTCTAAATTATCTATAAGGATGTCAGAAAGAATGCAGACTTTTTAAGAAAGCATCGAACATGTAGGGAAAAATTCCAAAGTGAATACTCACACACATATATATTCGTCAGAAATATTTTCATACTAAAGTCGAATACAATTTTCTTTGAATGTGCAGAAGCACTTAGGAAAATAAACAGAATTTTTCTCTCACAATTTAGGCCAGGATATGAACAAATATAGGTACTTTTACACAGATCGCGTAAAGTCTATTCGAGCCATACGATTTACACAAGTACGACAAGGAAAGTATGAGCAAAACTACTTGGAAGAGAGAGAAGAATAATTGTTCGCAGTCAGCGTTGGGCGTGTTTTCAGTTCCAGCTACCCATCTGATATGAAAGCAGCGTTGCCAGTTTGAAATGTTTGGTACTTTCTAAGGAATAATTATCTTATTTTGCATTTAGCTTTTAATACGGGATAACGCCGTAATTATTGGGAGAAATTCTAGATTTTTAATATTATTGACTTTGAAAAATAAGTGAGATCGAAATGTGCTCCGTCTACTTCCTGACAGTAATACATCCTATTATTAAACTCTTGTCGTACTCGTTCGAATGTGTCAGCTGAAATTGCATTGTATTCTTCAATAATTCTTTCTTTCAAAACGCCAATGCTATCTGGTGCCGTAGTATAAACCTTGGATTTCAAGTACCCCATAGAAAAAAATCTAATGGTGTCAGATCTGGTGACCGAGGTGGCCATTCTATAGGACCTCGCCGGCCGATCCATCTACCTCGATATTCTTCATCCAGGTAACGTCTTACTGCACCATAATAATGTGCAGGAGCACCATCTTGTTGAAATAGCTGTATAGCTCAAGAAAATAAATGGACAAATTACAATCTGGAATAAATAAAATCTATACACTGCTTTAGATTTAACAATTAGGTATTGATATTTTACATTGTTGCCGACAAAAGTTGGGAATAACTTTTACAGATAAATACATTTGGCAACAGCTGACTTCGCACAATCATTCTTGTCTCTCTTTCAAGTGTTTTTCTCATATTTTTCTTTGTCGCACTTGTGTATATCACATGGCTCGAATAGACTTTCCGCATTCTGTATAGATTCAAACGGATTATTGATATTTTTTTTTCTATACAATATGTGTAATGATATTAGCACTGATACCATCCATTTTAGTTGACAAATGTTTATTATTAAGACTATTTAACGTTTTTTTGTAGATATTGACATATTTTTTGATTTATTTTTTGTATAAAACCGGACTATTTTTCCACATACCAAAAACTTGTGGTGATATTTTTAGTTGGATAAGTTAGAGGTGAGATATTATATCAAGCATAATCCCATAGGAGTAAAATATACCTACATTTTATCAGAATATTTCAATACAAAATGTATACAAAACTAATGAATCCAAACCATCATTAAAATTATTTTTATCACGTCCATAAAGATTTAATACTTCCCAAGGTTTCCTTGTTATTTTTTTGTTGTTATTCCTTCAAAGAAAACTAAACATTTTCTTTTTATTACTCTTGTTATTCCCAGAAAACATTTATCTCGACACAAATTGCTAAATAAAGGTAGTTATGACTTGAAACTTCCAGAAATACCTACGTTTTTATATTATTACTCAGAATCTTCTGAAAAAAAAACCATTCAAATGGATAAGAAAACCTATACATTGAATTGTTGCTCTATTCAGAAGAAAATATGAGGCCCATTGTAGAAAAAAAACGCAATTTTCGTTTTTATAATGGTCCTTAAAGAAATATGGTCAGTTGGAGTTCTTTTTCTTTGAGATTGTAATGTCTATATTTGGCGATAACTTATTTTGTGTAGTTGAGTTTGATCATTTGGACACGTAAGTGATATAAATGGCTATATTCTTTTTATTAGACATTTTTTTGGGACTAAGAATCACTTGGTTGACCTAGTTTTTCGATAAAATCATTCTCTCACCAAAAAGTGTAATTAAATTTTTTTTAAAACGCATTTTCAAAGAAATTGAATTATACATATGTTAAACAAGATTGGCATATCTGTGTATATTATGATGCTACTAAAACCTAACATTTTTTTATCTATTTGATAATAAGTTATGTCTTATCGATCTGGGATCTTACTCTTTATATCTTTGTTAATGTCCCCTATCCAGTATTATGCTCTCAGAGCTTCTGGACCGATGTTATCTACCATCTACTGATGAGTGTAATTCAATGTCCTTTGTGGCATATAGCCAGGAAAGTAGCTGTTGCTGCTTGGTGAATGGTCTGTTAGTTCTAATAGTATTAGTATTTTTGACATCTATAAAAGGTTCGAAAATCCACATTCTCGCGTTTCGTAAAATAAATAAATGAAATGAGATTCTTTTCTCTCCAAATTCTTTTCTGAATAATTACAAGTTTCAAATGTGGTGATTGGCTTGAGTGGTATTAGCCAATAGTCATTTTTCAATCTGGGAATTTCTTCCTGGCCGGGGCCGAGGGTAGACCTTAACTGCCGAATGCAATTTAACGATCATCAATAATCGGATGGAAATGTTTTCCACCGTTGGTTAAGATTTATTTTCTTTTACGGCTTATTGAACTCAGTTTATGGCAACTATTTCCTGAGAAGGGAAATCGGAAAGTATTTTTTACCGTTCGGATAATAGTTTTGTCCTTTGTGTTGGTGCTTTTGATAATTCAAGCATACATAACTCATCTTAAGTGGATAATTATGTATCTGTATCTCACAGCACTTAGGCCACATGTGACCCATTGTACATCCTTCCGAGGAGTTGTCCTCCTAGGTCATCGTCCACCCTATCCTTCTCAGGAAGGTGGACAGGTCACTAGGAGACATCTCCTTTATATCGGCAGGTATAGGCCAAGACTCACTGAATACACACTCTCTTATTGACGATAACTCCAGATACTCGCATAAGACAATGCAGACAGTTTTATCTTCCTGTCCACACATCCTTCATAGAGGTGGGTCCGCTAGCCCCATAGTATGGAGGTGTTTCCTTAGTTGACAGTGGCCAGTCAGAAATCCTACTGTTAAACGTAGGTTTTTTCTGGTCATTGTCAAATATTTCTTCGGCGCCAGCTTCCCAGAGTCGCCCAGGGTGATCCTATCAAGACTGCATCCTTTAATTCCATCCCATCTCTCAAAAGGGATTGAGCATGGGTGTAACGTTCAGCTAGTTCCGCAATTGTCGAAGACGTTATGCCGTAGGTGTTACTGGGTCTTAAAGTTTTTAGTCCAGCCGCTTCCCTGGCTAAAGAATCAACAATTTGATTATCTTTACTCCTGTCGTGCCCTTTAACCCACCTCAGGATAATATTGTTATCTGCTAAATCTTGATGGCACTCTAGTACTAGCCCGATATAACATGTTGTCCGTTCAAGGCCAAGAGGGCTTGTCTACTATCAGTGCAGATTGTTATTTTTTTGTCAAAAATTCCTTTCCTAGTTAATTCTTTTGTGGCAATAGAGTACACGCGTATTTCATATTTTGCTTGGATATTAATTAATAATAGTAAATATGATATCAATATCAAAAATTACTAATAATAAGAAGTAAACCAGTTTCCCTTGGAAATTACTCCCAAATTTTAACATAAAATTCGAATTTCAATGCACTTTCCGACCATAACCCGAGGATATCCGATGATACGTGTGATGTCATATCTCTTGTGTTTACTTATGTCAATATGGCCGATATTGCATTAGGTTATGTGTAGTTGTGTGTTTGTATTTTAATCAACTATTATTTGCTTCATCGTCGTAAATATATCATTTATATGTTTGTTTGCGACCATTACGTGTTTGTGTGTGCTTTTTTTATTTCTAAAAATTAACGTAAAGTGGAAAGTGGACATAAATATTCGATATTTCCGAGGATATTTTAAAACTTTTGGAAGAATATATTTTATTTACTAGTTCAGTGTTCAGTGACGATTCTTTCATATTTTGTGAGTAAAGATATGGCTAGCGAAGGTTTTGTAAAAGCACAAACTGATAACTTGTCCAAAGTAGACTCATTTATGCTGCTTGAATTTATGAAGTCAAACAGCTGCTTTAATAGAGAGGAAATAAGAGGAGTTAAAGCATTATCGTAAGTACGATTTAAACTATGTTTTATTTATATAATATATACCAATCATATTTCGATGTGTGGTCGTAAGAAAATAATGTTTTCATGGTTGATTCCTAGACATATAGGTATATAACCACAAACTATTTAAGCATAAAAATTTCCAGCATAGAAGTAGGTACTTACATTAAAATGGTCTTCACAAACAAAAGTAATGCCCTTCTCTTAAGTGTATTTTTGCTTGCGCCACCAGGTAAAGTAACAAATATTTTGTCTGGAGTTTTAATAGACGTTGATTTACTAACTGGAACAATGCAATACTTGGAATACAAAGTTTTTTTTCGACTTTATCCATTTTTAAAGCTTTCAGAAACAAATTAGGTCACAAGAACTCAGAGTGTGATACACGAATAAGAACGTAAACAAATGACGTCACACCATGGGGCAGCCATCTTTATGACGTAAAGCGCGTTTTGGCAGACTTCCAAATTTTATGATTTTCAAAGTCGTTTTAAAAGTAAAGTTTATATTTTTTTGAAAAAACAGGCATGCAAGGTGTTAGGAGACCTGATAAAGCGTCAATTCCCACCAATAGCAAAACTTATGCTTGTACCATATTGAGATAATTATGTATTGCAGCTAGAAATTAAGTTTCCCACAAATTTCTAATGCTTTCTTTTCAATTCTTATTGTATTAAAACCACCACGGGTGAAAATGATAAATTTCCAGTAAACGTTATCCGTCATTCGACTCGTTCTAGTCTGAATCTCTTTTCGGTATTGTCAAAAGAAGACTTTCGAAGGAAAAACGCAAGGAAAAGATAGACTTCTACATGATGAATTACGTACGGTTTTATTGAATGTTGTTTTCCGTTTAAAGTGTGATGGATTTTTACATTTTTACATTTTTCGTTTTTTTCTTCTTCTGCTATATTGGAAAGGCGCTTGATGAATCACTTGCTCGCATAATAATATTTCTCAACTTTAACCTTATCCAACGTGTTCTGAACCGTAAAAGGTCGTGTGGGGGAATTTTTGAAATTGATTTCTATACATTTTTGCACGCAGTGCTGTCATAAATAGCTTTTTATTTAATTAGATTTGATAATTTTTGTTGAACCTTGATATTGGTGATGTAGTAAGAATAGTTTTTTGGGAGTTTTAGATGAATTTTTGTCTCCCAAAGTCTTAGACTTGTTTCTTATTCTGTTCTTCTTCTGATTCTTCTTCTGAAATGATCCGTTGGTAAAAGTTTTTGAAGGCCTTGACTCTATCTTCTGAGGACTGGAACCTTAGACCATGCATATCATTTTTAATTATCAGAAAATTCAAAAATCCACTTAAAGTGCTTTTAAATTTGACAATATCTGATGATGCTATGAAAAAAAGGCAAAAGTTGCAGAACTTATTATTTATTTGGGTAGGTAGATATAGTCAAATGCAGTCCTATCATGCGGGTCATACGATTCAACAAAGACATACTCACTGTTTTTGTTTTCTTTTATTGCGTTTAATCATAACATCCAAATAAAATCCGTAAGATGAATAAGACAGACTCATACAATTTTGACGGGAGAAAAAAGGATATGTATTTAGTTTTCAGCGATTCTAAAAAGTCTTTCACCAGCGAAGTTTTTATTTAAATGTCAGTTATGACAATTCAAAGTGACAATATGAATAATAAGAAGCAATTTTCCGGTATTTTGCATCCTCAAGCAAAAAAAAAAAGGTAGTTAATTTGATAGATTATTTAGAGAATGAATGAAAAAGTGGAAATTCGTCAACCAGTGTGCAGGAAACATCAACCATCTTTATTTTCTCCGCATATATTTGTAATCTCACAATTTGGTACCTTCTGTGTTTTCTGATTTGATACATATGGTTACTAACCTTTGAACCCGCACAATAAGAGCGCTTTTAACTTTAGTTGCTTAAATCGTCGACAGCTTGGATTTGAATTTGTTTCAATCTATTCAGAATGGAAGAAAAGCATTTTCCAGTAACCGATTGATTGACCAAACTGAACAGTAATTCCCTGTTAACAATCCTGAGCTGTTACAGCGTCTTTAAGTTCACTTGAAAATCCAATTACTCCACATAACAGGTAGGAATCGTTAAATTTAAATTGTAACACTTTGTATATATGTAAGTACATACATCGAAAGCAATAAAACGACCATTCGGAACAACTAAGTGCTACTACTGTGTATAAACCATAATTTCACTCTATAATTGAGTTAATAAAGTATTTTCCAAGTTTGTCTGAAATTCCAATTCGAAATTAGGGTAATGAAATTACACAATTCGCGAGAGTTAAATTCTGCGAAAGCTTCAAATGTTTAAATAACTTTTGTAGATTTGTGCATTGCGAATTAAGAAAAGTTCTTTCTCTTACTTTATTAGCTAGAATGTATTATCGATGGATTTTTGTAATTGAAATGATGTTCAAAAGGGCGTTAAAAATACGATTAGATGTAACGAGAAGAATTGTTTACAATAGGAAAATTTTTACTGTCTGTGCCTGTGCCAATACGAGCTTAGACTATGTATCTTTTATTGTAATTATTACCAGTCTTGGTGCTGGAGTGTCCCAATAAAATTTCCTGCTTTACATGGCATTTTTAAAACCACCATTTGATCTAGGACCCTTCTCGACGATGCTATTCGAGAAAATCACGTGTCACTAGATGGCGCTGAATGTTTCACTATAGCTGCTATAGCGGTGAACAACAAAACAGTCTGTGAGGGTGTTTGATGCTGTTTTATGTGTTTTTCGAGGAGGTTTTAGTGAATTTGGCAGGCTTTTCTTCATTTATAGTAGTTTTCTTTATTTCCTGAACGTGTTTGTGTGGTAGTGTTAAAGAAAATAGAGTCAGAAGCAGACCGCTAAAAGAAGGTGAAGCGGTTTTTAAACGGGACATATAATATTATGTGTCCTAGAAGGCACAAATTCAAAAACCATTAAAAGTTTGTGTCTGCAGAAGTCTGGTCCAGCTTCCCAGCCTCATAAGATTGTTCATGTAAGGCTTGCGTGCGTGTGCTCTCTCCTGAGTCTCTCTCTCGTTCACGAAGCAGCGATTCATAAGCTTCGGCCGGGAATCGAACCCGGGCCGCCCGCGTGGAAGGCGAGCATTCTACCACTTAACCACCGATGCTATATTAAAATTCTATGCAAAGCTGGTATTCGCAGTGCTGGTGATCTACTTGAATTTGTTCGGATAAATTTTTACTATTATTGCCATAATTTTTTTTGCGCGATTGATCTTTTTTGTTTATTTACAACATCGGTTGTCAGGACGGTAGGTTGTGTTCACTGGTTTCTAATTTTAACACGTCGGTAAGTGATTTAATTACCGTTCAGACGTCGAAAAGTAATTAATAGCATAAAAACAATTTCACCGAAATGCAAAATATATTTTAAACTGATCGAGAAGTATGAATGTCACTCTTGACATTTCATTCATTTCGAAGAAATTTAAATTGTTTTATTCGGAATTTATTTCAATACGATCGCGCAAAAAATGGTATAAGCATCTCGAACGTTAAGGGTAATTACAACGTTTGTATGTAGATTCCTCTCGTAAAATTGGACAAAATGATATGAGGATTAAGGGGTCTAGCACATTTACCTTTCCAAATACAGGGTGTTGAAATTTTGAAAACTTGAATGTTTTAATTCGTTAACTTTAAAGTGGATGGATAAATTGATTTGACATTTGGCAGGTTGTTTTTAAATGTAAAAGGGCATATTTTGATAGAAATAGTAGTTTGTGCAACTATAGTGTGGATATGATGGCCATATCGCACGAGGACGAAGTTTGAGCACGACGCCGTAGGCGGAGTGCTCAATCGTTCAAGTGCGATATGGACAATCCACACGAGTCGAACAGCATATTTTTTCTACGACCCACTTAAGAAAAAATCTAGAAAATAAAAATTTTTATAAACTGTAATGTAACTTCAAATGGAAAATTTAACAATTCTATTTCATGTTTCCACTAATTTTTTTGTGGTAAACGTACAGTTCATGAATGTCCAATTTGTATAATGCTACGGTTTCCCTTTTTAAATATACGATGCTGTTATAAGTAGATGCTGTTAGTCGGACTCCCTCATGAAGGGTACCGTACCACTATCTATAATAATGAATATTCTGCTAAATATTTCAAACGTCTACCTGTTGTCGTTATTAATATCAAGCAGAATAATTATTTAAAAATAAAATTAACAATAAAAAAAACTTCTTCACGGGGAATCGAACCCGGGTCTACCGCGTGAGAGTCTGGTTTGCTTACTACTAGACCACCGAGAAATATGCAAATTGTTTATCTATAACGTCAGTTGTATTACATAATTTTTGCTTAAGGGGAATCTATCGGCAGCGATTTGACAAAATATCGAAGTATTTTTTGCAAAGAATTTTGAAATAATGGATGTATTGAAAATTAAGAAAAAAATATATCATGTAGATTAATGTTGAACTTAGAGTTCTCATTGAATAAAAACTTTAAAATGCTAACCAAATTTTGTTGAAAAAAATACGAATCATGAGGTAATTACACATATTAAGCAAAGTTTGAGCCCTTGTAAAGAATTAAATATGGATTAAATGGGAAAACTAATTGATAAGAAGTCTAATTTGAAGCTTTATGAATACTATATAAAAATCTCAGAATCCTCAAATTACTTATGACCGTACAATTCCTTATTGAAATTCGGTTGCTACCACTAAAATATCGGATAAAAATCCATCTCTCGCTTTTCTATCCTTCTATGACTGACATTGACTCTCTGCTTCGGTAGTCGCGTGCCGTTTCATTGTTGATACAACGCTCGCCGGTCTCGGCGGTCTCCCAGCTCAGTACTGACGAAGCTTATAGAGTAGTACGTGAACCAAAATCCGCTTGGACCGCTTGGCTACCTACATGTTGCGGAGCTTTCATATTTCTAATAAAATTTTCGTTATGTGAACTTAAACGTGAGGACGTAGGGAAACAAAAAAATATACAAAGCATAATTGTGCAAGGTCGAATTTGGTAGATGCCCCTTAAAAGGAACTAAAGTTCCTACCGTGTGTCCCGCGACACGCTCTACCTTTTATTGTTTTGGAAGTGCACCTTATGGATGTGTGATTGTTTTTATCTCAGAAAAGCACTTTGAATAGGTATTTTATTTTACTATTTAGACTAAAATTTTAAATAACTCTTTCTATTGTTTATAAAACAACAAAATTAATTGCACTTTCTATAACGATGTTCGCATTCTGGCTTTGTTGTTCACCTCTATTGAAGTTTGAAACAAAATTAACAGATGTCGCCCACGTGAAATTGCAGTCGTATGCGCGAACTTTTTGTCAAAACCAACGCCATATTGATAAACTGACTTGAAATCAGTAGCGTAACATTTTGTACATTTTGTAACTTAACACAAAATTAAAAAGGTATTAACCGGGAGTAATACCACAAGAACTTTCACTTTCTCATAACCTGGTCTCCAAAATATGGTACAAACGATCCTGTTTATTTTTTCTCCCTATTTATTAACTAAATATCTCGTCCTTTTAGGACTTTAATTGCCTTCATCCAGCTGTCTTATCTCCTTTTACGCAGTATCCCGAAGGGACGCGGAATAAACAACCTTGGAAAAAAAAATCTGGCGCCTACGGGTGTGTAAAGGTAAAAAGAACAGGTGCGTTTTTTGTACGATGTTTCTGGACCACACATTTTCCTAGAAAAAAGGACTTTTCAGGAATAAAAATACAGGGTTTCATTATAAAATATTTGATCTAGGTAAATCTTCCCTTTTTTATTAACGACTTAGAGAACTACACACCCTGATTCACAATTAATTGTGTACAATATACAGGGTGTCCCGTAAATCAGTACTGTAAATTAAAAGCATAAAAGATCGTCAAGAAATATTTAAAATACTCAAATGCAACTTTTCTCTATCCTTCTTAGTTTGTGAGATACAGGCTGTTGAAAGGTGAAAAAGAAATAAACATTTTATTACATATCTTCTTGGGGAATGGAAGTACAAATTTAAAATTTTTTGTAGGTTATTGTCTCTTCAAAACACATCGACAGTATTAATTATGTCAAATTCTAACGAGCCAGTGGCGTGGTACTAGGGGTTCGTAAACTTTTATTGTACCATATTTTTGAAACACCCTGTATTTAGACCTGAAGACTTTTCACATATCACGAAGTGCGTTTCATTTTCATATCAAGCGCTCAATAAGTGCCAATTTAATAGCTATTAGTTCACTGCTGCATATTAAAGTGAACGTATAGAAACTCCAGTTTCGTGTTGTTATTTTCATTTTTTAATGAATAGATGTCTTTATTTCCCTATTGAGGTATTACAGCTAAAAATAATACGAGGTAGATGATACTCTGTATATAAAAGTGATCTTGAACACCAAAATCTAAACTCATTAGTTTATTTTCTAAAAATACATTTTTTTTTATTTAAAAATAAACAATACATTTAACTCGGAATGTTTTTTAAGCTCTCGAAATTACAATAGATGGTTTTTAAGTGAAGTTTTAAATATGTCGAGGAAGACAAAACTGCCGTTGAAGTCTAGACTGGTAAAATTAGTTGTTAAGAAAGTTAATTAAATGTCGAGCTGTTCATCAACTCAAAAATGTATTGCTTTTAAAGGAAAATTGAATTCCGTTCTCCTTGGCTTTGCATTCAAATAGAAAATTTACGATACAGGGTGTTAGCCTATCTAATGTCACAATAAAAAAA
>CAJUYG010000150.1:309701-328503 GCA_910591675.1 Galerucella calmariensis | reverse complement strand
AGATACAGATACAGATACAGATACAGATACAGATACAGATACAGATATATTTACCACAATACATCTGGAGTAGGCCGATTAGCCACTTCGTCAAATCTAATCTGAAAAATCACATAATGTACATTATAATCTTTGTAATATTTCCCTCTATAAATAAAAATTCGTATTGCTACACAAGTGTACGTAGGAGCAGAGATCCACTCTTCGCTTCGCCTGAAATAATTTTCCATTATGTCGAATGTAAAATTCAGAAGTGGGATTTCTTATTTATTTAACATGTTAATGTAAGCCGGGTATGTAACCGAAATATAAACATTTATATTCATTTTCCTCCATAAACATCATATATGATTCAAAGCAAAAGAAATGAGACGGTTAAATTTCATATCATATATTATAATATTTGTTTTGGTCGATATTTTCACCTGAGGACTACGAGAGGCATGTACCTATGTATTTATGTATTTTGGGGTGACATTCATTGAGACCTAAAAGATCTATTGTGCCCCTTTACTTCTACTTATTTTCTATCCAAAAGAGTCTTTGATTTTATAAGCACTACTAGATCTTTCCAATGGCCAGATTTCCTCTTTTTCTCGGCTTTACCTATTTCTCCCAATATTACATTGGTGCTGAGTCCGCAAAAGGGTTCTGGTCCTCAGAAAGGTATTTTAGTCACCCTCTTTGCTAGTTCACCTGCTATTTCATTTTTCTTCTATTCCAGTGTCTCCTGGAATCCATAGTAAGGTGACTGTATTACTCTCGCCTAGTTCATTGAGTTTGTCTAGGCATTCCCACATCATTTTGGAACTGATTCCACAAAAGCTCAGTACTTTAATGGCTGCTTGACTATCCGACATTATGATAATCTTTTGTCTTCTGTATCCTTTATCAAAATTGAACTGGGCGCACCTTCTTATGGCGTGGATTTCCGCTTGAAAGATACTTGGGTTTTTTCCCAAGCTTTCAGAGTGTTTGGTTCCTGGCCCGAACACTCCTATTCCAGTTCCTTCTATTGCTTTTGAGCTGTCTGTCTACCATTGAATGAATGGCATTCTTCACAAGCTTCGTAATGGTATTTGGATCCCATTTCTTCTTGTTGCTCAATTCTGTAACGAATTTCTTTGGAAAGTCACACTTTTCATCATACCGTCTTGTGGCATGTCCCAGGTTGTTTGATTTCTAAGAAGTAAGGAGGTGGTTTTCTTTTAAGTGATTCCCCCTCTAGTTAGTCTGTATCTTATTCTTTCTGCAACGCTTTCCATCCCCATAAGTAGAGGGGTGAATCATACTTTCAGTTAAGTTGTTGCTTGTTAATATCCTACACTTGCTATAGAAACTAACTCAGATACTGTGAAGGAAATCAATGAAGTAGATTAAGAAATAACCACTTTTGAAAATGTGTCAAATTTTTTGACAATCCGTTCAAGAGCTTGATCAATTCAAAATTCAGTCTTTATATTAGTAGGAGCAGACACTTGTCAATTGTTTTCCATAATAGTATCAAAACCCAACTCCGTAGGAAAATGCTGATAAAAAAGTGTAAAATAGAAAGTTTCAATTTTGTGAGTATTTATTTTAAATTTCCAGTCTATATACCATTCCTAGTATGTATATATTTTAATTGTCAACTCTAAAATTATTTATTACAATAACCTCCGTCCGACGTCTGGACCTTGTTGATTGTCTTTGTCCCTTTGATCCACACTGATCCAGTGTATCTTTTTTTCTCGATCCAGTGCGCTCTTTCCTTACGCGCCTACAACCTAAACTTTGAACTCTGTAGTTCATTTTCCAGCGTCGCTCATTCTCCTACAAACCGTCGAGACGTACGTGTACAGCGCAAATTCATAATAATTATTATATTTCGCGAGTTCAACGACGTTTTTAAGAGTCTTGTAAACTTTTTTTAATCGAAAAAAACATTGACATTGCGGATAAACAACGCACTAGTGAAATGAATTATTATTATCGGTATATACGACTACATTGTGATTTGATTGTGAGTTTTTTTAGGTGTTTTATTTGTTATAAACAATCGGCTTTGTGTATTTAAAGGTGATATATATTTAGTGTTTGTTAAGATCGGACTTTTTTCTGATAGAAACTATGGGCTTTGGAAAGGAATTAGGCGTTCTGCTTTTATTGGGTATGTGGATAATTATTTAGGTTACAACAGATTCTTACGCATATTATTAATATAATTTGGTAGTTTTTAATAAAGAAATTATAAATAATAATTAAATAAACAAAAGTTTGTTAAATCATTGCGATTTAACAATGGGGGGCCGGTTAGTGGAGTGCCAAAAATCGTGATATAAAATTTGACAAGGCACTATTTTTTTATTTTGATATAATTATTTGTTAAACTTTGGGGGCCAGGTCCAACCAAATTTATAAAAGTAAGGCAATCCATATAATTTAAAAAACAAAATCTATGGAATTGTTTTACTGTATATTAAAATATTGAAAAAAATTAAGAAGTTGTTACCAGTTTTTTTTTTCAACAGTAAAAACACAAGAGCTTTTTTTTATCGGATAAATTTCTCTTTGCAACGAAACAGTTTTGCCAATCACTAATTTTACGAGAAAAACTGACATGATAAAATCGCGACACCGAAGATGGAGCGATTTTATCTAATGTCAGTTTTTCGAGCAAATTTAGATATTGGCAAAATTTTGAGTTAAAGAGAAATTTATCCGATGAAAGAAAAGCTCGAGTGTTTTTTGGCAAGATAAATTAACGACAAAATATATGGATGAACAACAAAAATAAATATCTTTATTAACTTGCGACCGAGCTTGCGACTCATTGTCATTGTGTAAAAGTGACGTCCTCTCACTAGATATTGAGGAAGAGGAGTTTTTATCGCGATAAAAAAGGATGCACCTTTTTTATCGATGTCAAAGTGACAATAACATTTCCAGGTATATGACATTTTAACATTGGAGTTAATTTATCATATATAATACCACGAGAGTGAAAATTTTGTCGGCTAAATATTTCGATTGTCATGAAAGTTTGCTGCTTGGCAATTTTGCGAATGACATTTTTAACAAATTGGATTAAATTGGATTAAATGTCATGAGCAAAATTACCTAAAAGCAACAAACTTGAATACGACAAGAGAAAAATTTTACCTTACAAAATTTTTAATTGAGTGGTATTCGACATGACTATTTCACGAGAGAAAAACTAAAAAATCATATGTTTAAACGTTTTATTTATTGCAAACTTCAATTATACAAAGCCAAAAAAATAATAACATTATGAAAAAAAAATTACTTATTTATGTAAAAAGTACAATTATTATAATTGTACGTTGTAGCATTATTTTGGGGATTGTTTTGCATCATAACCTGTGATGAATTTAAGTTAGAAACTGAGGATTCCTTTTTTTTATTTTTATTTTCTCGAAGGTTCTCTATACGTTGGAAATGGTGTTCATAAATATGGTTTCAAAGAATGGGCAGAACAATGTCCTGTAAGCTTAATTACTTCTTGTTCACCAACTCCTTCTTTTGCTTCTTTTTCTTTTGTTACCTACCTGAGATTTCAATACAAAATTTTCCAAATTTTCCAATTAATACCTCGATTAATACATTCAACTGATTTTTCAGTTCAGGTTTAAAATATTTTACTGTAGAAGATAATCTAGCGGAGTGAGATATGGTAATTTTGTTGGATATTTAATTGTCTTGGAAATATATTTAAATAATTTTCAAGTACCTAGATCAGTTTTGGTAGAAAAAAATTTAACGGACCGCCTATGGGTCCTTTGGAAATTATTTAGAGGATTTTCCATTGACTTTAGGTATACTATATTTAGGTATACAATTTTATTATGTCATCTAAAATATAATTAAAGGCACTTTTAAAGGAATATTATACTGAATGTATTTTTAAATTTCTGATATTTTGGCTACTACGTAAAAGTTAAATGGCATTATTCAATTGTGGCAATTATTTGATTCAATAAAGGGTTTTTCAAAATTTGTTTTATCTGGATGTTAATTTCTAAGGCAACTAAGATGTTCACTATATTTTATATCCTCTTATGTCGACAAAAAATTGTATTAATTTCTACTGTTTTTCTACATTTTGTTTCCTGATGATGCAAATGTGATTTGTGAAACTTGTGGAGTAACATATTCCATTTGATAACTATACATTTTTTGTTAAGCCCACTGGATATTTTATTTGAATTTCAAACGTTAGGGTATAAATTCTTTTTTCTTATTCTTTTGGGAATCAAACCACAATAATGTTTTTTATTTTTTATTAAGACGTTTCGGTAGCGTTCCAGCTACCGTTGTCAAGATTAAGTAGTGATAAAATTGATAAAAAAATTTTTGGTCCCTATCTGACACAACGAAAAAATATGACAACTAGACAATCAATAATATTTTGAAGTTTAAGACTACAAAACTTTGTTGTCAAATTTTATTAAGGTCCATTCATAGTAGATCACACCTCTGGTAAAATTTGAAATAAAATATTTAATTTTATGACATTCTAACGATATGATAGTCTACTAGAAATGGAATCCAGTGAAGTGCACGTTCCAGGGTATAAAATCTCCTCGTGGAAATTCAGACAGTTCTGAAATTTCTACCTACCTTTTGTATCCTTTGAACGTTGAGCCTATACAGAAATCAAGCACGTATATTAACGGAAACAGGAACTGGACCTCTTTTGGGAGGAAAATTAGAAACTAAAAGACCTAAAAAAAATTCTCATTGAATAAAAATATTGGGAAATTTTCCAAAACTAGAATAATCATTTTCTTGTTTTTTTTTGATGATTTGAATTTAATCTTACGATTTTTAGCCTAGTCAAAGTACACATAAAGCCTCACAAAAAATACAAAAAACTTGAAAATCAAAAATTGAGTATTTAAAAGGGTTGTGCTCCACATGAGGAAAACTTTACGATGCTAGGCATGCAATTTTCCGGAAAATCGCTAAGTAAATTTTTGTTTTTTTGTTGGAACTTTAGTTCTTTACATCAGGTTATGTTTGAGCGACCAGGGGACGCGACGCAAAAGATCTGACCGTTACGTTACATTACGTTATGTTACGTTACTTCGTTATGTGCCTTGCTTGCGTGCGTGTGCTCTCTCCTGAGTCTCTCTATCGTTTACGAAGCAGCGATTCATATGCTTCGGCCGTGAATCGAACCCAGGCCGCCCGCGTGGAAGGCGAGCATTCTACCACTGAACCACCCATGCTACATTAAAATTTTATGCAAAGTTGGTATTCGCAGTGCTGATGATCTACTTGAATTTGTTCGGATACCTAAATTTTTACTATTATTTCCATAATTTTTGTGATTTTTGCGGCATTTCACGGATATTTTGTCTGCTTTGACTCTGCTATTTATAAAAATAATTAATAATTAAATATTTAGAATCGTTTACTACAAATATCAATTATTCTTTTTGCTCTTTGAATACTCGAAACATACAAGCAACTATAAAATTAAATGTGATCTACTTAAAACATTTTAAATTCTCTTTCGTCCTCCCATATGTCAAAGCTTCATCTAATATAACATTAATAAAGCATATTATATAAAATTCATAGTTTACCCCCGTACGACAAACTTGACCGTTTCCGTCTCGCTCTTTTTGTTCCTGATATGTCGCCTTGGGAATAGCCGGTAGATAATCAACTGGTAGGTAACTAGGGTGTATAAACGTTGGAAATTTCAAATACTCCCTAAGGGTAACCTATTTGGCGTCACAGATAAACAAAATTCAATTGCTCCGAAACGCAACTAGCCAGTTCAGGCTTTGCTGTTCATTTGCGAAATAATCCGATTTCGGAGACGGAGTCTCTACTCCAAAAATGTCGGATGCATTTAAGATTAGAAAATTTTAGTTGATTAAGGGCCGGTTTTACAAGAGAGATTTATACCAGGTATAAATAACAGTATAGTTATTCTGGGAATAAAGTTATACCAGAGTTTATACCTAGTATAAAACTAGTTGGTTTTACGATGCTTTTTTTTAATCGGTATAGTGAAAGTAGTTCATACAAATTGATATCTCCTGTCAGTTCTGTCATATGTGATGTTTTTCTTCGTTAACCTTAAAACTGAACAAAAAGTGGTGTTATTGTATTTCAGCTGATTTTTTATCATGGGTATATGATCTTCCAAGATTTGAATCTTCCGATGAAGAAGATATGGCTCCGGTATGGAGGAAACCAAAAACTATACGTGAAAGATAACTACTCAAATTCTTTCTGAATTATCAATTTTTTAATAATTCGTTATTGTACGATCAATTACTTCGAAACCTTAGATGACGATGAGTTTGTGGCTCCTTTGTGGGAAAGTCTCCCGTGACTAGCCCCATTATGGTGCGTAGTTTGTTCCTGCTCATTGAGAGCAGCTCTTTTGCTACTTTTTCTGATGTTTCTTTTATAAATTTCTTCCCATGTGTTTGCCTGGGCGTATTCTTCCAGAGTTTTATGGATTGTTCTTTTACCCACCCTTTTAACCATGACCTAGTGGAGCATCTGGGGATGCCCACAGATGGTTCGGGTCCGTTCATCAGTGTTGACGATCCTGCTCTTGCAAGTTTGTCAGCTTTTTCATTGCCAGCGATTCATTTGTGACCTAGTGCCCACTCCAGTGTTACACTGTGCCGAGTCGCCAGTCTTCTAAGTTCTTCGCCGCATTCCCATACCAGCCGAGATGTTACCTGTATTTTAATTTGGGAGCACCTATTTTAAAAAGTGATAGATGATTGAAAATTGAAGCTTTCATTAAAACAGAAAATCAATCTCACAAAAGTAAATTTAACCTCTTCAGCTAAATTATTCACAATTGTTGAGGAATCTATTTCTATTGCCACATCCCGATGAATACTGATATTGCGGCAGTATGCTAATAAAAAATTATTGTACCTTTATTGTATTATCTATGGGGAGAGTTTGAACCCCCAAAACCCCCCCTTATATACGTCCCTGTATTTGTTGAATATTAAACTGTTGGTCATTCAAGATACTGAAAATATTGTAATGTTTTGCTTATTTATTTAAACAGTTTTTACCGTGATAAAATTATACGCTCACTACGGCTAATTACTATTGATTTATTGAAGAAACGCTAACACAATATAATAAACTTAATTTATATAAACACTACTTAATGTCTACAAATTTATCTACACTCGGTGTAATAATTGTCCCAATTTATCTTCAACACTATTTATATTCACTATCTGTTCACTCACTGTATACTGAACAACTCCTCGACTCACTCGAAAATCCGCGTATATATAGTTCTTCGCAACTCTAGAACCTTCTTGAATTTACGAATTCTATAACATTCGGAATAAACCATTGTATTGCTTTGTAACGAACCTTCTAGAAGGGACCTTCGCCAAAATTTATAGCTCGCGGCAGGACCGGCTTCTGAATCAATGAGTTCGTAACAATATGTTGAGTTTTTGGGATGAGAAATCGACCGGCGGATTCAATTTTTCAAATAAATTGAAGTTTCTCTTTAAAAAGTGTTCTAATAAAGCTTTTGACTTGAAAAAAACGTACAATTCGCAAAATTGAGGATATTGAGCTGAAATTTCGTAAATGCATTCTTAAAAGACCGATCTACTGGATAAAAATTTAATAATGGTATGAATAAAAAGGTTTTAATTTTATAAATCGTCCATTTTAGACCAAAAATTAAGACAATCACGATACACTTACTCACGGTATGTTCTTGCGCATGTAGCCGACAGTGTGTGACGTCATGTGGGAATCTCAATCGGTGATGTACAATATTAAATATATGGGAAATATGTGTTTAATTTTCATGCATATTTCCACTTTATGAATGATTATTTAAATGCGACATGGTTTTTCAGATATAATATTACTTTATTATCAGTAACTTAGTAATCTTTTTTTGGTAAGTACAATGATGCTGGGAGTTAACAATGTACAAAACGTGTAGAAATATGTAGGTAATATATATTTTTTACATTTTAAAAAGATTTGAAACAGAAATATTTATGGGTGGGCAAAATTAAAACAAGACATCGCTTATCAAAATAAATTTGTTGATAGTTCAACTGTATTTACAATTTTCCGATACCGAAATGAAAATCGACAATCGAGTAACGAGGAAATAATGATTCCACATGAAATCAGTGAAGCTGCTATTTATAATTGTACAATTAATGTACATAAGTAATATTTATAGAGTATCTATCCCTATTATTTTTTAATATTTTATCTACTAACGGCTGCAGAAAGAATATTGTACGTAACGCTACCCGAAAGTGAATTTACGGGACTCGCCTACGACTCGCCCTGAAAACTGCCTACTCATCCCGTAAAATATCACTTTCGGGACTTGTTACGTAAATAACTATCAATATACAATTCTTAATATCAATTAAACTGCTCAAATTCCCACAAAAATCTAGTACAATTATTGATACTTTTCTGTGTTTTTTAATGAAACTTTATCATATTATATTTTCTCAATGAATTGTTGCTACATTAATAGTTTGAACTATTCAATTTCGAGTATGAAAAGATATAATTTGTTTATTATACGATTTACTTTATTTTGTAATAATTAAAATTAGCCCTATTGTTTATTGGCAATAAACGAAACTATGAATTCCCTTTATATGGATTTCGATATACATTTATGCATAAATAACAATAGTTCAGTGTCGTAACATGGAGAATTTCAACTATAAATGTTTTATATGAAAAATTTCGTAAACTCATTAGTGGATTTCTTACAAATTGCTCCAACAAAATACAAAAAATGTGCCAGCCAAAAAAAAATGTCACAAATTTGATGGTATTTCGAAAATTAGAGGAGTACAGTAATTTATTTTTAGGAGATGCATATCAATACGTATTTTTAGACGGGACAACCTGTATATATTGAGTAAGGTATTTATCTACACGAACGTTTTTCCTGATAAAAATCTAGTAAGGTTAGATTTGCCGCGACGGGACAGGCACAAACAATATGCTCTGCTGTTTCATCATCTTCCAGACAAAGACGGGAAGTCAGATCTTCCGACAGTTTTAGCATATGATGATTCAGATGACAGTTGTCTGTTAGACAACGTAGGTCATGCCTGCTATAGTCTAACATTTGTTTGGTGACATTCTTCGAAGGATGTATAAAAGACTTTGAATTAACCAATCCTGGTAAATAGTGCCAGAAGTCTAGAGATCTTCTTGCTGTCCAGGTATTTAGAGTTTGTTTGGCAAAACTCATTGCGATGCCAATAGTAGGTTCTGGTTCGATAGAAACACGTGCGGCTCCCTCCCTTGCAAGAGAGTCTGCCTTCTCGTTTCCTTCCATGCCAGAATGGCCAGGGATCCAGAATACTTTATTGAGTTCTCCTATTGAGGAGAGAGTCTTTTTGACACAGTGAGAGCTAAGTGTTTTCAAAGCCGATTGGCTATCTGAGAAAAATCTAGTAAACAAAACTATCTAATAACACTCCGTCAACAAATCCACAAAATTACCTTCTACTGGCCCCCTTCGTGTTACGTTCGTGGAAAATAAATTTAAAATCCATACTATTATCACCGTATCACAATGTATCTATCGATGCGGCAAATTTTAATTTTATATTCTCACGTTTCAATTTACTCACATTAAAAAAATAACTGGGTATACAGGGTGGGGCACTATGAACGAACTATTCTCTGGCGTCTTAACGGCAAATAAAATTTGAAAAAATAAGACGTAGAATTAAGTAGATCACTTAGGACTATAATTTAAAAATATTTTGGAATATACAGGGTGCTCCAAAAAAGCGTGCCATATCAAAGTTAGGTTCCTTTAAATGGAACACCCTGTATTTTATCACATTTCTGAATTGTACTATTGAAAATAATGTTCATTAAGTTCATTAACATTTCCCTATACCTATCTAGTTCAGTTTCCAGGATAAATCGATTTTACATAATTTGTAGACCCTCCGAAAAAATACAATAACTTCAAAATAAAAACGAATAATCACATTTGCTTCACACCATCTCACTAGAAGCTTTTAACATTCTGTTTCCAATATTTACTGGTATGCTATCATATACAGGGTGTTTTTAATCCGACAGTATACCGCTAACCATTTGATACATAAATTTCTGGCTTCATTTAAATGGAACACCCTGTATCTGTTGGGTCTGTTAAACGTGGGAATTTATCACCTTTCAGTTGGTGTTAGGGTTCCCCATATCTAACTCTGATAGTTTCCGAGAAATTTTAAGTTTGTTTTTTAATATTCAATTATTTGCTGACATCTAGTTACCTATGACATGATAATCCGATGGAAAGTTTTTAAAAATTTAAAATTTGTTATTTTGACAGTAAGTGCTTTGTGTATGATTTATAAAATAACTAGGTACAAAAAATTCAAAGAAGGTGTTCAAAGTGACGCCCATCTTGTTGGATACAAATTTGAACCTTTTTTAAAAAAATTTATTGTTCACTTTATTTTAAATTTCTGGTTTTACTGTTTGAAACGCTCTCCTTATCCTATCCTTCATGTTCTCAGGAGTGGTTGGCTCTGTATTGTAGACAATACTTTTTATGTAACCCCAAAGAAAATAGTCTAATGGCGTCAAGCATGGGAACCTTGTTCAGGTAACGCCGGACAATTATACTGTAATCAACAGACGCACCATCTAACTGCAGCCACATTTTTTGTCCTGTAGCTAGTGAAACGTCATCTAAAAGTTCGGGTAGTTTGTTACGTAGAAATTTACGGGATTTTCTTCCAGTTAGCGTTAAGTTTTTTCACTAATCTTATTGCAAAGTTAATGATTGAATACCCTCAATAAAATTCTGATTTAAGAGACCTTCAATTTATCAATAATAAATCATACACAAAGCACTTACTGTCAAAATATTAAATTTTTAAAAACTTTGCACCGGCGTATCATGTCATAGGTAACTAGATGTCAGCAAATAATTGTATATTAAAAAACAAATTTAAAATTTCTCGAGAACTATCAGAGTTAGATATAGGCAACCCTAATACCAACTGAAAGGTGATAAATTCCCACGTTCAGCAGACCCAACAGAGACAGGTTGTTCCATTTAAATTAAGCCAGAAATTTATGTATTAAATGGTTAGTGTTATACTGTCATATTAAAAACACCCTGTATATGATAGCATACCAGTAAATATTGGAAACGGTAAGTTAAAAGCTTCTAGTGAGATGGTGTAAAGCAAATGTGGTTATTCGTTTTTATTTTGAAGTAATTGTATTTTTTCGGAGGGTCTACAAATTATGTAAAATCGATTTATCCTGGAAACTGAACTAGATAGGTATAGGAAAATGTTAATGAACTTACATTATTTTTAATAGTACAATTCAAAAATGTGATAAAATACAGGGTGTTCCATTTAAAGGAACCTAACTTTGATACGGCACGCTTTTTTGGAGCACCCTGTATATTCCAAAATATTTTTAAATTATAGTCCTAAGTAATCTACTTAATCCTACGTCTTATTTTTTCTAATTATATATGCCGTTAAGACGCCAGAGAATAGTTCGTTCATAGTGCCCCAGCCTGTATATATTTTCTTGTAATTTCAAGATTCCTAAAATTTACAAAATAATGAAAAGTGCCGTATTTCGTAATTAGGAAAAATTAATTATCCGTAAATTTTATCTACTGAACAGACCTTCTAAATAACAGTTTCCATCCTTCGAAAAATTGTTTCAACGCCACCTTATTATATAATATATTTTTTATTGAGATACTTTTTTATTAGAGTATAATATTTATATTATACATGAGTAATTTGCTAAAAAGCCGACACTTTCCTCTTCAAAACGCCCTATTACAATTATTTAAATCTACATTATATCTCTACAATAGTTTATAATGTACTCCGCCGCGCTTCAGAAAATAGAGTCGCGCGGATGCGGAACACATACTTAGCTTACCGAATTTTTTCCGGACAAACCATTGCTCGGACGAAATAACACTTCCCCTACACGGTGGTATTTTTTATTTGTCTCTACCTTGCTCTCAGCGCGAAATTGAAAAATTTCGAGAAAAAAAAGTTTTTTGATTTGTTTCTCTAATTTGGGAAATCGATAGACTGGTAAACTTTTTTTTCATATTAATCTACATTCTTCAAGGTACTTATGAAAAAAAAATCTGCCGTATTGCTAATTACTTGTAGTTGTTACCCCTATCGTCTGGCCTAAGACTGCATTTGACTATATTTGCAAACATGTTACAGTATATTTTTCTGGAGAGAATCTTAAATCAATAAACTCAAAAGATAATATTTACTACCCTACGTCTATGGGACGTGTTAAAAACATCCCCTTCATACAACTCATTCATTTTTAAGTTTGCTTAAAGTACAAATTTTCAGTTTTCCTTTTCAAAATATTATTTCTGTCGAATAATATTTCTCGACTGGTATTGTTTTCCGAACAGTGGGAGACCTGTTCAATTTAAAATTTTTACAGCCTTTACCCACGTTGCAGAAAAGATCGTTGAAGTGTTGGCGTTTTGTCAAAAGCTCACTACATACGCGTATATCCCTTATGGGCAGTCATCGCCAACATGATTGAAAAACCCGTTGAAGGGTTTCCACCTTCCTGAAAGTTCATTATTCCTAAAGGAAAGTTTGTTGTACGTAAATTGGATAGCGTCGAACACCTTGTTGCTGGAATGAATGTATTTATGAAGGGAAAGCATACGTCAGGATTCAGGGAAATGAGTAGGGAAAGGTATAGGAAGTGATGTAGCTTTGGTTCAGAATGTCGCTGTTTGATTCGTCTTTCATAGGAATTGATCAAAATGTTTTTTGGATACTTTTTTTTTCAAAAATTATTCTCGTGTTTTGAACTATACTTTTTCTACGACTAATTTTATGTAGGTGAAACTTCTAGACCAGGAGTTCCCAACCAGGGGGGCATAGAGAGATGTCAAGGGGGGCGCAAAGCGTTTGCATTTTTTTTATTATCACTAAGGTGGTAAACAGGCAAAAAAAACAAGAAACAACATTTCAATGTATGTTGGCTTATTTAACTGACATATTTGGTGCCTTGAATGAGCTAAACCTAAAACTTCAGGGCAGAAACGGCACTATAATAAGCAATTATGATTATATTCAGGGGTTCATAGCAAAGCTTCAACTTTGGAATAAAGAATTGTCTTCTGAAAATGTTATATCTTTTTCTCGGCTGTTCGCAGCAATTAAAAATAACAAACTGGACGCAAATTTGAAAACTGACATAAAAACTCATTTACAAGCGCTGGAATACGAATTTCGCCGATACTATCGAGACATCGATTCAGAGTCACCAATATGGCAGATGACAAGAAATCCATTTGTTGTCGATGTGTTACAATTACCAGAAGAAGTTCAGGAAGAATTTCTAGAAATTAAAGCTGATTCGTCCATGAAAGATGACTTCCCCCTTTTTTGACATTGGAGAAATTTTGGATCAAAAGGTTGCCTGTTAATTCGAAACTTGCCTCTCTTGCTTTACGAGTATTAATTTCTTTTTCTTCAACTTACTTGTGTGAGACAGGCTTTTCTGCTCTAGTTTTAACTAAAACTAAACAGCGAAATCGTCTTGATGTCGATAGCGACCTGATGATAGCTCTGGCAAGAACAGAACCTAGAATCAACCAACTGGTACAGAACATGCAAGCTCAAGTGTCTCATCAATACCTACTCTTATTTTATTAAATTTTTTGGATAAAAAACATTTATTATTTTAATTGGAACTTTTAAAGTTTGTTTATTAGAATTAAAATAAAAGGCTTTTAAGTACATAATGTGCGTTTTTTGTATTTATTGTCAAAGTAAGGTGGGGGGGCATAAAAATATTATTAGTAGTCCGGGGAGCCTCAAGAAAAAAAAGGTTGGAAAACCCTGTTCTAGACCATTAAAAATCAGAAAAAATGAACATAAAATGCATTTAACTCTTACGAGGGCTAGTTAGTAGGTAAAAGAAATTTTCCATGTACATTTTTATCAATTTTACCTCCATTTAAGTGCCGACAATAACTAGAGATAATCTTATAGTCAAACACATAAATGTCAACACATTATTGTTGTGTGTTTCGTTGGTATACACGCACATTTCCAGTGGCGTACATTGGAATTGTTATATTCATAAAATAATAGACAAAATTAAATTTGACTAAAAATGCTTCTCCGATTTTCCATCATTGTTTGGTTTTTTTTTTCACCAAAAAAAAAGCACTTAATTAGATTTGTTTTTCGGCATTTGTTTGTGTACATCGTGCCACCACTGCAAACTATATATAATTTTGTCTATTTTACGACCTCGCTACAGATGCACCTATTTCCATTTGTATATAGGTGTCGCCTCCATAGCGCTAAATCTAGCTTAAGCTCGGGATTAAATAATGTGTTTTGCATGGATTTCTGTAATAAGGTAAGCAAATATCCCTGGAATTAGGTTTAAACGTTTAACAGTAAATGTTCAACTTCCACGTACACAAATAAAAACACAAATCAGTTCGTTAGTCACGAGGTATTTTACTAGATTAAAATACAGTTGAGGAAGGAGAGATTTTGTTGGAAGTTTCAGTAAAAACTCGGAGTTTGGTGAAAATTCCAAGCTAAAGCTGGGAATTCTGTTTTGAATTCGAACTTTTTAAAACTCCCAATTGAAACTAGAAATTCAGTCAAAATTCCCAATAAAAATTGTGAAATCGCTTGAAATTTTTAATGAAACATTCAAATTCAGTTGAAACTCTCAATTGAAACTGGAAATTCTATTAAAATTCCCATTTAAATTTGTGAAGTCTGTCAAATTTCCCAATTTTTTATGATACATTCAAATTTAGTTGAAACTCCCAATTCAAAATTCCCATTTAAATCTGTGAATTTTTTCAAATTTCTCATTAAAAATTGTGTAATCTGTCGAAATTTTCAATGAAACATTCAAATTCTATCAAAATTCCCAGTTAAACTGTGAATTCTGTCAAAATTCCCGAATAAAACTGTGAATTCTGTCAAAATTCCCGAATAAAACTGTGAATTGTGTTTAAATTTCCTATGAAATAATCAAATTTAGTTGAAACTCCCAATTGAAACTGAAAATTTCCTCAAAATTCCCATTTAAATCTGAGAATTCTGTCAAATTTCCCAATAAAAATTGTGAAATCTGTTGAAATTTTCAATGAAACATTCAAATTCTATCAAAATCCCCATTTAAACTGTGAATTCTGTCAAAATTCCCAATTAAAACCATTAATTGAATTGTGTTTGAATTTTGAATGACATTCAAATTTAGTTGAAACTCCCAATTAAAACTAAAAATTCTATCAAAATTCCCATTTAAATTTGTGAATTCTATCAAATTTTCCCGAAAAAATTGTGAGTTCTGTTGAAATTTTTAATGAAACATTAAAATTTAGTCGAAACTCACAGATCAAACTGAAAATTTCATCAAAATTCCCATTTAAATCTGAGAATTCTGTCAAATTTCCCAATAAATATTGTGAAACATTCAAATTCTATCAAAATCCCCATTTATACTGTGAATTCTGTCAAAATTCCCACTTAAAACTGTGAATTATGTTTAAATTT
Organism: Galerucella calmariensis; assembly: GCA_910591675.1. Lineage (NCBI taxonomy): Eukaryota > Metazoa > Arthropoda > Insecta > Coleoptera > Chrysomelidae > Galerucella > Galerucella calmariensis. Next base: position 312,910 of record CAJUYG010000150.1, on the reverse strand, counting down.
TGAATGAAACATTCAAATTTAGTTGAAACTCCCAATTAAAACTAAAAATTCTATCAAAATTCCCATTTAAATTTGTGAATTCTATCAAATTTTCCCGAAAAAAATTGCGAGTTCTGTTGAAATTTTTGATGAAACATTAAAATTTAGTCGAAACTCTCAGTTCAAACTAAAAATTTCATCAAAATTCCCATTTAAATCTGTTAATTCTGTCGAATTTCCCAATAAAAATTGTGAAATATGTTGAAATTTTCAATGAAACATTCAAATTCTATCAAAATTTCCATTTAAACTGTGAATTCTGTCAAATTTCCCAATAAAAACTGTGAATTCTGTTAAAATTTTTATGAAATATTCAAATTTAGTTGAAACTAAAAATTCTATCTAAATTCCCATTTAAATTGGTGAATTCTGTCAAATTTCCCAATAAAAGTTGTGAAATCTGTTGAAATTTCCAATGAAAACTGAATATTCTATTAAAATTCCCATTTAAATTTGTGAATAATGTCAAATTTCCCAATAAAAATTGTGATATATGTTGAAATTTTTAATGAAACATTCAAATTTAGTTGAAACTCTCAATTAAAACTGGAAATTCTATTAAAATTTCCATTGAAATCTATGAATTCTGTCAAATTTCCCAATAAAAATTGTGAAATCTGTTGACATTTCCAATGAAAACTGAATATTCTATTAAAATTCCCATTTAAATTTGTGAATAATGTCAAATTTCCCAATAAAAATTGTGATATATGTTGAAATTTTTGAGTTAACTGTATAAACCCTCACTTCGTGGAATCTACTCATCATATGGTTTTAAATGAAACTAACTGTTCCTAAATGACTCCACAATATATTTGAAAAAATGTGTAAATTGCAAGTAAATTATTGACAATTGTTTCGATAAATATATCATCGATGATTTACACATTTTTTCAAATATATTGCAAGTAAATTATTGACAATTGTTTCGATAAATATATCATCGATGATTTACACATTTTTTCAAATATATTGTGGAGTCATTTAGGAACAGTTAGTTTCATTTAAAACCATATTGAAATTTTTAATGAAACATTCAAATTTAGTTGAAACTCAATTAAAACTGGAAATTCTATTAAAATTCCCATTTAAATCTGTGAATTCTGTCAAATTTCCCATTAAAAATTGTAAATGCTGTTGAAATTACCAGTATAAAATGGGAATTCTGTTTAAATTTTCAGATTCACGTGAATTCTGTCAAAATTCCGAAAGATAAAACGATATAGATATGACTACTGAAAATTTAAGTGTCTATCGGCTGTTGGAAACTCAAATATAAATCATTTTTTTCAACCTATGCCTCTTTATAAAAACTTGTTCTTGTCGTATGAAATTCTTTTTCCAGTGTAGGTACTTTTCCATATAAACTGTGCATCGAAATGTTTGTTTTTGCATATTATACGAAAGCACAAAACCACTGAGAATTTCTGAAACAATGGTATATTAGTCCTTAGGTGCTAATGAGCAGCTAGACGCTATAAATTCTAGAAAGGGATTGTTCACGATAGCATTAGTGCCAAATGGAACAGAATAACTAGTTAAGACGCAAGTATTTTCTGCAATAATATAAAATTTATAGAATAAATTCATTTGAAGATCTCGTAATAAGTCTGGGATTTGCCATAATATAAATACATGTTGAGGGCAACCGATAGGAACCTATTAGTTCGAGGTTGGTTGTGACGGAGCAGTCAACACCAAAAGAAGTTTTTGAGGCGTCTGTGTAGAGAACTACATCATATGGTGTTTTTTCTAATATTTCCTAAAATGCTTTCTTTATAAGTATGTTGGGCGATTCATGTTTATTGAACTTGGTAAGGGAGGTATTGAATAGAAGAAGTTGTTTAGTCTAAGGAGGAATATGAGGTTGGGGGAGCGGAGTGGTTATTGAAAGGTCGGTATTTTCAAGTAATGGGAAAAGGAGATGGGCAATAGATTTTACGATACGTTTGGAAGTAGTGTTGGAAGGATGATGTTGAGATATTGATGTAAACAAAGGGTAAACAGGGTTAGAAGATGTTGATGCAGCGTATGAAAGGAGGAGGGATTGACGTCTTAGGAACAGGGATGGCTCATTTGCTTCACAGTATAGACTAGCAGCTGGACTAGAACGGAAAGCACCGAGAGAGAGTCGAAGGGCTGTATTGTTAATAGAGTTCAGTGAGTCGATGGTGGATTTGGAGGCTGACATGTAAATAAAGCTGCCGTAGTCTAGTTTAGAACGGATGAGGGATCTGTAAACTCTTAATAAGGTATTTTCGTCGGATCCCAGTGATAGTGGCAGAGAGCTTTGATGATATTAAGTCTTTTAAGACAAATGCCTTTGAGTGTATTGATATGAAGTTTCCAATTAAGCCGAGAGTCGAAAGTTAATCCAAGAATTTTGCAATGAATAACAGCAGGTAACAGGAAGTTATTAAAGAAGATTAGTGGTGTACCAGATGGGGATCTTCTGCTGAACTTTATTACCTTCGATTTACTTGGAGATAAGGAGAGATGTAGGTTGTTGGCTCTATCTTGCAGCAAATTTACTGCGTTTTGTAGAAGTTTGCAAATGGTGGAAACAGGTTTTCCATGGCAGTAGACCATTAAAAATCATCAGCAAATTGAACATATTTGATGGGAGTAGGGAAGTTGGCGCATAAGTCGTTTATTGTAAGGATGAATAGGGTGGGTCTTAATACAGATCCCTGAGGGACACCATCATTTTGGGTGTGAGGCTGGGAAAGTTTACCATTTGCAGATACTCTAAATGACCATGCGGTTAAAAAGTTTTGTATGAAAAAGAGAATGTTGCCATCTAGTTTATATTGTAATAGTTGTGCATTTGAGCTCGTTGCAAATGAAAACTGTCTTAGCTAAAATTGTACTTATATGCTTTTTCGGTAGATAAACTATCCAGACCACTTCAGTTGAGAGGAAATTTTCCGAAATTACCGGATTCGCGATATACCATTTTTTTATTGAATAACATTTTAACAAATAACACATTTATGAACAGTTTAGTAACTTTAAAATTTAAAGAAAAATAGTTCGACCCTGTACATTATTTTTGCTTCCAAATTAATTATAGATAAATAACCAAAAAACTGAAAAAACTTATAAAACTTATAAGAAATAATGTGTCCAATTAATGTGAAAATATAGAGGGAGAGCTCAAGCCTTGTTTT
>CAJUYG010000150.1:284053-299701 GCA_910591675.1 Galerucella calmariensis | reverse complement strand
GTTTTTGTTTACCATGTTGCCATTTCAAAAATTTGTCTATATTCTACGTAGAAAATTAATGAAAATACCACTTTTTCCAAATTCATGTTATAATAACTTTGTCAAAGATTAATGTAACTATTTTGTCATTATACCTCAAAAAATGTTGTTTAAGACAAATGTGATACATTTTTACAATAATAAATGTAATTTTCGATAGATAACTCATTTTATTGATGACAATGAATATGTTTTTATTCATCAATATAACTTTCCGAACTTGAAACAAATCCTTTCTTAACGACAAATTAAATATTAGTTAGGCCATATGGAAAATCATATTTATTTGACATAATAAGATTTTGATAGTCACAAATAAATCTTTTTCTCGTATAATATACTTTTGTCTTTTTTGGCAAGGAAAAATTAAGGGCCTTGAAAATAGGTTATGAAAATGTGTGCCATATTACTGTTTTTAATACTGAATCTAAGAAAAATAAATAAAACAAAATCGGTTGAGAAATGCGAATTTTACTGGGGTGCTTCCAAACAAAATGGGTCACACTGTATGTTCTATCCACTTGTATTTGAAAAAAAACCTATTAAAGCAGTAGCAGTTGGCCACCTACGTCAGCAAACTCACCGCCACCTGATTTTTTTTTGTGGATAAAATATTTGATAAGCGGATTATTAAATATGACCGTACGGCCGAATCGAGTAGAAATTTATGTTAAATCAGTCTATTACCCGATGTCGAAACTCGTCTACAATTGCAATTAAATCATATACCTTAGGGATAGTGAAGTTAATTAGTGGCAAGATTAATACTGCCATAAAGCAAACTACTTTGGCTGAAACCCATTAATATATCGGCTGTTCTTCAAGTAATTTAAACTTTAATATTGTATTACGTAAACGTGAGATCTTAGTGTCTGAAAATGACCAATTTATGCATCGCTACAAGTAACTGTAATTGGATGTTTCGGTATATAAAGAGAAGCTTGATTGAAACACTCACCACTGGGACATTTATTCCATTATTTTGATATTTCAACTAATAAAACATGAAATTTTAACATCTTGGCAGAATTTGCAGGCTAAACTGGGAAATTTTTACAGAATTTACAAGGTAAACTGGAAATTTGCGATTTTAATTGTAAATTTTAACAAAATTCACATTTTAACTGTGAATTTTTGAATAATTTTTGGAAAATTCACAGGTCAAACTGGAAATGTCAACAGAATCCACTGAGTATAGTAGGAATTTACAGCTTCAGCTGGGAATTTCAACAGAAGTTATGTTAAATTAAAAAAATCAACAGAATTCAAAGCTGTAACTGAAAAATTTGAAAGAATTTACAGGCTAAACTGGGAATTTCAACAGAATTTACAGGTTTTACTGGAAATTTTCAGCTTTAACAAGGAATTTTAACAGAATTCACAAAGTAAACTGGAAATTTACTGTTTTCGTTTTTACTGTGAATTTTTGAATAATTTCTGGAAAATTCACAGGTCAAAGTGGAAATTTTAACAGAATTCACCAAGTATACTGGGAATTTACAGTTTCAACTGGGAATTTCAACAGATTTTATTTTAAACTAGAAAAATTAATAGAATTCACAGTTGTAACAGAAAATTTGAAAGAATTTACAGGCTAAACTGGGAATTTCAACAGAATTTACAGGTTTTACTGAAAATTTTCAACTTTAACAAGGAATTTTAACAGAATTCACAAGGTAAACTGGAAATTTTCACATATTTACAAGGTAAATTGGAAATTTGCAGTTTCAATTGTAAATTTTAACAAAATTCACAGTTTGAACTGTGAATTTTTGAATAATTTTTGTGAAATTCACAAATCAAACGGAAAATTTTAACAGAATTCATTAAGGTTACTAGGAATTTACTGTTTCAACTGGGAATTTTAACAGAGTTTATGTTAAACTAGAAAAAATTGACAAAACTCACAGTTGTAACTGAAAAATTCGAAAGAATTTACAGGCTAAGCTGGGAATTTCAACAGAATTTACAGGTTTTACCGGAAATTTTCACCTTTAACAAGAAATTTTAACAGAATTTACAGGATAAACAGGAAATTTTAACAGAATTCACAGAGTAAACTGGAAATTCACAGTTTTAACTGTGAATTTTTGAATAATTTTTGGAAAATTCACAGGTCAAACTGGAAATTTTAACAGAATTCACCAAGTATACTGGGAATTTACAGTTTTAACAAAATTCACCGTTTTAACTGTGAATTTTTGAATAGTTTTTGGAAAATTCACAGGTCAAATTGAAAATTTCAACAGAATATAGAAATTTTTATAGAACTCCCAGTTTCAACTAAAAGACCTGACAAAATTTAAATGTACAGAATTCACAATTTCCATTGGGAATTCTAATATAATTTAGATGTTAATCTAGAATGTCAACACAATTCGCAGTTTTAACCGGCAATATCATCAGAATTCACTGCCTCAATTGTGAATTTTAACAGAATTTATGTTAAACTAAAAATTTTTACAAATTTTGAAGTTAAAACTGGGAATTTCAAAAGATTTATAGTTTTAACTTCAATATTCCACAGAATTCACAGTGTTTGCAGGGAATTTTAAAAGAATTCGCATGTTAACCCAAACAATTCAACAGAATTCACAAGTAGTATTGGAAATTTCAACAAAATTTACAGTTTTAAGTTAAAATTTGGATAAAAGTGAAGTATCTAATCAATTTTTATTCCGAAATCCATTCAAATTATGTCATTAAGTGAAAAAAAATCTCCATGCCGAATTTATGTGTCGGTTCGAATATCACAAAACTGTCTTTATTCTCTCTTGTGGCTATTGTTATATATTCGTGTTTTCCTCGCACAATCATAGCGTGCAAGAAGAATTCTTTTAGCATATTTTTTTTAAAGGAAAATAAAGCAAAATCAAACGTTTCTTTCGTGTATTGGGGATATAAAATATCATCAAAGAGTCTTTAGTTCGAGACCATAAAAAGGGTGAACTCCTAAGAAAAAAATACAAGAGTCTAAGGACAGAAAGAGATGTTATCAATTTTCACTTTGTCGGGCTTCAATTTCATACAGAACCGGGCTATAATCACAAGAAAAAAAATTTTAATAAAACTTCTCTCACTTCTACTTCAATTTATTTCTTAACTTATTAAAATCGACAGAGATGAATCTCCAGTTACGTTTTTCATTAAAAAAAATTTTTTTCAAACATTTACATATGAAAAAGTTCAACTCTGCATTGACCCAGGATAAATTGAAAAGTTTTTTCCAAAGCACTACACAGAACAGGGCGAAAAAAAGAGATAAGATCCCTTTATTTGTAAAAAATTTCGTGAGCGACTGTACAACGAGTGAAGAAAAATGGCGAAATTAAATTATTTTTTTTATTTATTCACCATGTCTTGAGCATTTTGCTTATCGGCTATTTTGTCTCCATAAATTGTTGTATCTCATTTTTCCTTTTTCCTTCGCGGGCTCTCAGATTTGACACATTTTATTTCAGTGAAACTGAATTTATTATATCAAGATTTCCTAACCAAATCTTAACATTACACTGAATTGTTTGTCGTCTACATACAGATCACGAAAAATCTTATGGAACCGTCCCGACTACACAAGTACGACAAGAAAAATATGAGAAAAACAGCTTGAAATAGAGAGAAAGAATAACTGTGCGCGCGCATAGAAGCGTGTACCCAGGTCCAGGGGCTAGCCGAATGTTGATTGTCCTTTACAGAGAGAATTCACTAGTTGGTGGTATTCAGTATGTGCCCAACAAGGAAGGAGTGAGGGTGTTGAAGAAATAAAAAAATACAATCATTATTACGTAACCTGTACATATTAAAATTCATATATAGTGTGGAAACCACCCATGAAATAAAATTCTTAATGTCATTATTTGATAAAATTATGAAAAATTCCGAGACATGTCAACTTTTGAATTGAGTTGTGCGTTATGTAAACAAAAATTTAAATGTACATGGTGGTTCACACAAGTATGCCATAGTCGGTGTTGTTTTTTTTCAATTAACACCCTGTATATTTGCATATTTTTGAAATCCTTTTAATGAACCGATTCCAACAAACTGAATATTGTATGGTCAATTATGAATTACTCACCGAATTGAGATTTTAATGATGATCGGGTACGGGGATAACTGCATAAGTCAAGTTGAAGTGGCAAACTTATTTAATCACAGGTATCCTGAATTGCCTAATCTTTCAGAAAGTACTGTGTCTAAAATTCATGCACGATTCAGAAAACTTGGACATGCCAAACCATTGAAAAGAAAACCACACTTCGTTGAAGATTATGTGAAAGTGGATATTTTGTTAAGTGTCGAAAAGAATCCAACTTCAAGTACACGTCAAATTGCCCGTGAAAATAATGTTAGTCATACAACTGTTCTAAGATGTCTTCATAAAGAAAAACTTAATCCCTACAAATTAACTTTCGTACAGGAATTAACAGAAGACGATCCAAATCGAAGAATGGATTTCTGCGAAAGATTGATGAATAAGCTGAACAGAAATGAGATAGCTCTTGGTACCATTCTTTTTTCTGACGAATCAACATTCACATTGAATGGAGAGGGAAACCGACAGAACTGTAGATATTGGTCAGCAGAGAATCCTAATTGGATGTGTGAGACACATACTCAGTACCCTCAAAGGGTGAACGTTTGGGCCGGTATCATAGGCGACCATATTATTGGTCCTATATTTATAGATGGAAATTTGACAGCCGAAAAATATTTAAATATGCTGAGAAATAAAGTTATTCCTGCGTTGGCAAACTTATATCCTAACGCATAGATCCTAGCTTACCGAATGAAAATGTTTGGTTCCAGCAAGACGGGGCAACACCCCATTATGCTTTAATGGTAAGAACTTATTTAGATGAAACCTTCCCCAATAAATGGATTGGACGAAGAGGTACTATTGAGTGGTCAGCTAGATCGCCAGACCTTACGCCGTTATATTTTTTTCTGTAGGGTTATCTCAAGAACAAAGTATATGCAACACAACCAACTAGCATTGTAGACCTCAAAGATTGGATAACTACAGAAATACGGAATATTTCACCTCAAACTTTAAACAAAGTTAAGGAGGAGTTCTATAGGAGACTGTGCTATTGCCAACAACTAGGTGGAGAACATTTTGAGCATTTATTTTAATGTATTAAAATCAAAAACATCAGGTATTTTATGTATGTGTTTAATAACTGTAAAAATAAAAATTTCACCCTGTATAATTCATAATTGACCATACATTTTTAGTCAATCTCCAAGTTTCTGCTATGACTGGAGTTTCATAACACTCGTAACCGGTAATTTGAATAACTGTGAGATATATTCCAAAGAAGGAGCGCTCCCCAGAATAGTACAAGCAATGCACGTGTTTTAAATTTTGGATTTTGGGGGGGAATATTGAAAATTAACATTTTTTAAAATATGTCGTGTGACATATCAAATAAAAGGACCTGTTGCGAGGGCCTTCGATATATTTTTTTCATAATTTAAAAATAAACAAATCCGGAGATATTTGTAAAAATAGATGAAAATAATTTTGGTAAATTTTATGAAAAAATTTATATCTGCTACCGAATCGTATTCAATAAAACCAGGTCAAGATTTTCTTTCCAACCTCACCCAATGCATATAGTAGTTTGTATTATTTCGCCTGTGCCTTAACGACATTCGCGACAGCCAAGACTTGGATTCAACATGTGCATTCATAACATTGATAACATCTGGTTGGTAATAGCCTTGCATTGTTATTTTCCATCGTCTATTTCAGAAATAATATTAACAATTTGATGTCAATTATAGATATACGTTACGTAACTTTGACTGTACATAACTCGGAATTATGCGGGATATATATGAAACGATCGTATTTTTGGTTTACTGCACAATAGAAAGTATAAAGTGCATGTGATACTGGATATTTAACTTGAATACAAAACGAGAAAAATACGATATCTACTTGGGTGGTTTTTGAAATAAAATTTTCTAAAAATAGTATATTATGTCATAAGGGCGAGTAGTAGAACTAGCCTATTGACGACGAGAGAAAACATGGAGCAATGAGAACATGCCCAACGGCAGCCATGGAAGTGATTCTCAACCTCACCCCTCTACATATAGTGGTGGAAAGCGTTGCAGAAAGAACAAGATATTATATTGAAAAAAAACACTTCCTCACAAGACGGTATGATGAAAAAGTATAACTTTTCAAAGAAATTCGTTACGGAATTAAGCATCAAGAAGCAATGGGATCCAAATACCATTACCAGACTTGGAAAGAATGCCATTCAATGGTACACGAATGGCTCAAAAGCAATAGAAGGAACTGGGAGTGTTCGGGCCATGAGCCAAACACTGAAAGTTTAGGAAAAACCCCAAGTATTTTTCAAGCGGAAATCCACGCCATAAGAAAGTGCGCCCAGTTCAATATTGATAAAGGATACAGAAGACAAAGGATTATAAGGACGAAAAATTATTGGAAAAACTTTTTTTTTTCGAAATTTTGATCTTGCTCGATTCAAAAAACAACGTGTACCTAAGCAATACGAAAAAATACGTTGTTTTTCACGTCCTTTGAAGTTAAATAGTAACCCTGGTATACAAAAAATGTGTTGAGCCTCAAAAGAAAAAACGGGAAATAAGATCAGAAGTACTATTTTTCTTTCTCTCCCTCTCTTTATCCTCGAATTCCTGATTTAATCCTGAAGGAATCTCGCCTGTCTACCTTACTCTAATATACATACCGTAATCTGTATATATGCTGCTCTTTGATTTGCCCTCTTCCACAAACAAATTCATAGTAAGCCACGCCATCTCAACTATCAATAGTAAACTAAAAGTTTAACTGAATCTCGAAGCTTTTTATCATCGACTTTTTAGTGTTACCATTCGCTTCCATCTAGAAATAAATGTTGAAATAAATTTCCTCCTATCCCATTTATTCATATTTACAACTCTCTTCAATTCCTTCCAATAGTTGGAAGGATAAATAAATTTCGAGGAGCAGGATCAATTTGAAATTTAGGAGATAGAGACTATGAGTTAGCTCGTTCAGATAAATAAAGTAGAAGTGGCTTAATAATATAACTCCGTGTTTACCGAACATTACATTAGAAAGAAATACAATAGCCCAATACAAGTTTCCGATGAATGAGAAACTGGATCCTGAAAAATTAACTTCTACAAAAAAACGTGTTTTATACTAACTTATGGTTTGTATTTGGAAGGACCGGGACTCAAATCAAATGCCATCCAGAGGTTTTTTCTCTAGTAATATCACAAGAGAGTGTATTTTCTTTTTGCAGGGCTAATAACCTAACATGTCCTCAACATGACTGTAAATTTGGAAGCAACAATAATGTACAGGGTCGGACTTATAAAAAAAAATGTAACAGTGCATTTGAGCTCGTTGCAAATGAAAACTGTTTTAGATAAAATTGTACTAATATGCTTCATCGGTATATAAACTAACCAGAATACTTCAGTAGAAAGGAAATTTTCCGAAATTACCGGATTCGCGAAATACCATTTTTTTATTAGATAACATTTTATCAAATAACGCATTTATGAAAACAATTTAGTAACTTTAAAACTTAAAATATTATGAATGTGGCCATCATTATTGTTTACCACTTCTTGAAGTCGTCTGCGCCATAAATTGATACCCCCAGCATTTATTGCACCCTGTTCAAAATTGTTGCAAACTGCATTCTTTCTTTGAGCTGCTCGATTGTTTCAAATTGTTGTCCTCATACAAATTGTGTTCGAAAATTCCCCGAATTGAATAATCAACCAGATTTAATTCTGGGCCTTCTAAAAGATAGATCCACTCACCTTGGATTATCCTTATCTCAAAACAAATCCAAAATAATCAAGGTTTCAAGAAGAACATCTTCTCCTCTACCTCTCATTTTCTTCAATAACATACTCCTACCCATTGCGAATCAATGTAAAATTCTTGGAATAACCTTCGACTCCCGACTTAACTGGAAACACCATATCCATGAACTCAAAGACTAACTCAAATAGACTAAATATACTTAAAACCCTCAGTCACTTTCACTGGGGTGCCGACGAAATCGTATTATTAAGAGTATACAGAGCTCTCATCCGCTCAAAGCTTGATTACGGCTGCTTTATTTACATGTCTGCCCCCAAATCTGTCACCGATTCACTAAACTCTGTACACAATACCGCTCTCCGCCTCTGCCTTGGTGCTTTTCGCTCTAGCCCTGCTGATAGTCTCCACATTGAAGCTAATGAACTACCCCTACCCCTAAGACGCCAATCTCTACTCCTCTCATATGCTGCCTCAGTATCCTCCAATCCTCTCAATCCTGTTCACTCGCTTTTCATTTCAACGATTAATCCCCCTACTAACCTCCAAACAATTATAAAATCTATCCCCCAAATACTCACTCCTTTACTCAAATTTATCTGAACCTAAAAATCCTCATTCAGTTTCTTCCTTCAGTGTATATTCTCCACCGATCCTAGCTTTGATAGTGGCTTCTCCCAGAGTGGCTATTTTTGTCGTATTCTCTACAGTTGTCTCTTATTTTAATCTTGTCTCTTCAGTGATTTTATTTGGAAATATTCACGTAATATAATCCAGTAGAATGTCGAAAAGTTTACTCTAAACTCTCGATGAGCTCCTTAAACCAGTTTCATTTATCTATCTGTCTACTTTGTTGAATAGTCGTTATTCGTTTTGTTTTGTTTTTTCCTGGATAAACATCCAGTTGACTCGGAATGTCAGGTTGAATTTGAATTTAAAATTGCTGCCTTGTGTTGTTTCTCTATTTTAAATTTGTTTCACACAAAATATCCAAACAGAAATTGTCTACCAATCTAAAAAAATTCTTTCAACTGGATAAAGTGAAAATTTTACGGAAAAATGCATGGAAAATTATGGGAATTTTTGGGGAAAAACAAAAAGGACTATGCTTCCAGCTTATGGAAAATAAAAGACCACTGAAATGCAGATATTTTAATACCAACTTATTCGTCTTGAAAAATAGAACATTTAATAACATTGCGCCAATGTTGTGACTTTTATAATTAACTCACAATTAATGATATTATTTTTAAAATCGCTTACGGAGATTGTATGAGTAAGACAGAGGGAAAATACGTAAACAAACCTGTATTACAGATTCCTCCAAGTAAAGAGTTAAGAAATGAATAAATAAAACCAGACAGGGTTGAACCGACCAAATTTTGTCAGTTAATTTTTATATGTTGTTTTTCTTTGTAGTATTTTGTAGTGTAGATGTTGGCATCGGTAACTTTAAAAAAAATAGGATAGGGATGCGGGATACTTTAGTTTTGTTAAAAATGTAATAAGATTCCTTTTATTAATGACTTTTTTTCATATACAACAACAATGTCACTGCAATACGTAAACATGTCCACAAAATTATTTTTACTTAAGTTTGTCATAAGTTTAAAGTCCTCATTATCAAAACTGTCTTCGGAGTGAAATTGATTTTTCACAGCATCAAAGGAAGCATTTCTTAATGCTCGAAACCATTGTGATCTCATGTTAGGAGATATGACTACATTGCGAGGATTAGCACGCAGCGCTCCGATTAAATCTGACGACAACCACCCTTCATCATTAAAATGATCAATACAGCAAAAAGAACCTTTTGGGACGTATATTTCTTTTTTTAAATATACATCTATCCTGGCTTCAAAAGAAATTGTCTGGAGATTTCTATTACCATCGCAAACAAAACAGATATTGCGTCTTTGCGGTACACAATTAAACACACAAGAAGTCTCATCATTTCCTACATTATCCCTTTCAATGTCGGCCATAATCTTTCTATAACAATTAATATGAATAATATGAACTTTATGTTCACAAACGTAACACTGCATTTTCTTGGTTTTTAAATACTTGACTTTAAATAATCTCTAAATTGAATACGCACACAGAGCGATTATTTATTAAAACTGGTTATTTGTAGTTAAAACTTGTTAGTCTACAATTAGATGGATACGCCCTTTTTTTCATACTCCTATTACCTGTCGGGGATCTGTCAGGTATAAATATTTGCAATCTATAATCTATGATATCTTTATACAACTGAAAAATATAATACTATTATTTTGTTTCGACGAAACGGGTATTCATCGTATGTACAACTATATTCACAAGTCCGACTCTGTTTCACCGCAGCAGGTGGTGTCCTATTGAATGGTTAGATTATGTAATCGAATCGAAAATTTCTGACAAATAAACTGATTTTGTGGGTTTATTAATTAAATTACAACATTGCCGCAATGTTATCAAATGGTCTATTTTTCAGGACAAATAAGTTGGTATCAAAATATTCGCATTTGAGTGGTCTTTTAATTTCCATAAGCTAGAAGCATATTCCTTTATTACATATTAAGGATTCCAGAGGATTTGCAAATAGAACTAGGTATAAATATTTGAAGGAATTGATATTAAATTTGATAGAATGAATTTTTAAGTCACTTTGGATAACTGGAAGGATAATGAAAGCCAGCAGAGCTTAAAAAATATAATAAAACTCGGATTCTCTTTTCCGATTTACACATTTATGTTCCTTAAACATTTTTGATCCATGTTATTGTTTATTAACAATATCATTATCATTTTTGATGCTGGTACTTATTCCTTAAATCCTTTTTCGCCCTGAAACCTTCATTTACTTGCCATGCTATCTTATTAGTGTGTTGAGTAAGTCATGATGTTACTGAATTTGTTATAATCTCTGTACTAAAAGAGGTTAATTAAGATCTAGGGTAATAATATACGAAATTTATATGAGTTAGCTGTAGGTAGGGGATGATGTTCTTAATTCTAATTTAGTTTTACAGCTGGTAATAAAGATGTACTGACTTTATTACGGACCATTTGCTATTTTAAGCTAGGGAGTTGATTAAATTTTAAACATAAGTGAAATAAAATCTTATCGGAAATCCAAAAATAGGGAGTAATATTCATGAAGCTAATTTCTGACGTTTTACGTGAATTTTTCAATTAAACATGTATGTCTCATTATTGAATTGACGAATACTTTTATTGGAAAAACAAGCTTACAAAACCTTTTTTTTTTTTGTTGTTTTCCCGTTAATCTTTCTTTGTGGAATTAGAATAGAAAACCGTATCTGATTTAAGTTGTATTTGCGAGGGTGAATAACTGATGAACAATATACATTTTTTCCGGCTTTTATTACCCGATGAATTTTTAATAATCGATCGTTGAACAACGCCACCCCTATCTGTAAACATAAATAGCCTTTTTGTATTTTTTTATTTAACGAAACAATTCCAATACAAAAGGTTCGTTTATATTTAAGCGAAAATAATCACCGCACTACCGGTATTTTCTGCTCCAGGCAAATCTATGACGAAAAAAGTCCGTAGAGCGACACAAAAAAATACATTCCTGTCCATATAAGAGACTAATAAATCTTGAAGGAAAAAAATGTCGAAGATCCGTTCGGAAATCAGTTAAAAAAATAAAATGTTCCTGTCTCATTCAATATTCAACGAGTTATGCCTAAGGATAAACCTTTAAAGATTCCTTTTACGATTTTTACATGTAGAGAATCCGAAAAGTCGTATATACAGTGCTATTCAAAAGTCCCCTCCCCCCCTCGTATCTTTTGAACGGCTTCACTTACATTAATAAAATTTGGAGGGTGAAAATAGAGTGTTGTAAACTTCTCTAAGAATGGTAACAGGTGACGTAATAGTAATAGATGACGTCACAGTGCCACTCTGGCCAATAATTCTAAATATGATCTTATGACAAGTGATATCTCGTTTGAAAGACATTGACATTGGCTAAATAGCCATATTAATTTTGTTTGGGCTTAAACTAATTTTGATGGATAAATTAAATAAATACCAAAATTATCATTTCACATTTGAATATTGAAGATTTTTCAGTCCGCCTCTAGTTAGCTGTCAAAAAATTGACGTTTTTAATTTAATAGTATTTGTTGCTTTGCAAAGTATGTAAGTGTAGCCGTTCAAAATATACGAAGGGGGGAGGGGACTTTTGAATAGCACTGTATAGTGAAAAGATATAAAAGATGATTAATATATAATTTTAAGATAATTTTTTTCATACCTTTTTCCAATAAAAATATGTAAACATTAATTTATCACCTTTTATTTATTAGAATTTTTTACGGACAAACCATTGATCGGACGAAAAAAACGCATGTGACCTTTTTTATTGCAAAACACTTTCCCTACACGGTGGTATTTTCTATTCATCTCCACCTTTCTCCCAGCGTCAATTATTGAAAAATTTCGAGAAAAAAAGTTTTTTGATTTTTTTTTCTAATTTGGGAAATCGATAGACTGGTAAACAGATTTTTATATAAATCTACATACTTTAAGGTACTTATAAAAAAAATCAGCCGTATTGCAATAAATAATGTGTTTTTGAAGTTTGTTGTTAGTTCTAAACTCTTCTTAAGACTGTAATTCAAGAAAGAATAATCATTTCGACCCAGACAGTCGGAGGTAAAGTTTGGAACGAGTGGTAAAAATGTAAATTTTCGAAACTCGAGGGTTGGTTAACAAAAAAAATCAGCTTTAACATTCATAACAAACTTATAATTATATACATTTTTTTTCATGTTATACAAAAGAAGGGTTTTTACGCCAAGATAATATTTTTTAGAAATTACAAAGTGTAGGTGATAAAATTGTTAAGATTTAGAATAGCATATTCGTAAAAGATAACATACCATTTAGTAGATTTCACTTTCTTTGAGATAAAGGTAAAGCGGAAAAGTGATAATCGTTGTTTTCTACGAAGCTGGGCTGCCTAGTGCGATTATTTTTATGGTTTTTTGTTTGCTGGTGGATCGCTTTATACACAGACACGATTTATGGTATGCTACGGTGCGGTCTTGGAAGTGGTTTCTTGCAGTTGACGTAGTTGGGGGTTACAATAAAAGAAAGACATAAATGAAACAGAAGATCTTAACTAATTACCCATATTTATATCAATTTATAGACAAAGGTGAGCTTAAAAGGGATTGTTTGAACAAAAACTGTAAACGTCAAAAATCGCACTGTCAACACTCCTTGTAAATGACATTTACCTACGACCCCCCCCCCCCCCTGTAATCAATCAATAACACACAGTCGGTATCAATGTAATGACGTCTATTACGCACTGTAAAAAAAACGCACAGCTGTAAAGTAAATCGCACGGCTTCCCTAGCAACATCTTAGCAACTGTCAATAGACGTCTCCATTTTATTCAAAATTTACTATTTGAAAACATTAGATATGGCCACGTTTAACTATGAAAAGCCCAAAGGGCTATGTATATGTATTGATTATAATTGAAAAATTGACTTTCGATTATCAAAAATATATTAATAATGATTAAACGTTAGTTCTTTAATGTGCTTCTTTCATTGGTAATAGAGTAATAGAGATGGAGTTTACCAAGCACCTCTAATTATGTAACTGTTATTTCTTATGCTTCTTATAAAAAATACAAGTACAAGTAGGTCGTAGGTAAAGTATAGTACGTAACTCGTGTTGTAAAGAATTTCCATTCGTGCGTAAAATGCTTCTTACCACACTCGTTACGTAATATACTATTAACAATAACATGCACGTAATGAGATCTCATAACATACACGTCCGTTTTGAGATGAAAGCTTAAACTTCTTGGTTTAATTACATTACAATCAAATTTTCATTCACGTACTACTTCATTTGGTTTATTTACATACTTTTAATCAATGAAAAAACATAAAAGCTTTTATTTAGCATTGGAGAAATACATTTTAGATTAAAAGAGTGATGCCTCTAAATGTCGGCAGCACATTATACAATTTCTAAAAAAAATAATACGCGTAACAAGAGTTTTAATCTCATTACTCACTCATGAAGATGTTAAGAAATTGACTATTTCTGATTTATATACAAGAAATTATCTAATCCAATCATGAAATCTCCCCAATTTGTGATTATTATAATTAAGAAACTACAAATAATGAAATTATTGCTTTTTCTTTCACGGAAATACCTAAAAATTCTGTTTAGTTACAAACATCAAATAATTTCTAGACTCTGAGAAGCTTTTAAATGCTTTTTGTTCTTTTTATTCTTTTATAAACACTATTTAGTGTGAAAACTATTTCTACATTGCTCTACTGCATCCTCCCTCCGTAGCAGAGAGCAGTTATCACTTAAAGGAGGAAAATAAACTTTACTCCCATGTTATAAATATGATTTTTCCTATGGAGGAAAGATACGATTTTTAGTCAATTTAGAGCAAACTAAATAAAACATTTAAAGGTTTGTGCATCAACGTAAAAAAAATATTGTATGTAACTCGTGCAAAAAGTATTTATTGATCTGATTGCATGAATAACTGTTTTTAAAAACGTCGTTTTCATTTGTACTTGAAACTTTGAAGCTTCTGTATCTGTAAAGTAGAGAGGGTGAGTGTAGGCTCACAGCACTTAGGCCACATGTGACCCATTGTACATCCTCCCGAGGAGTTATCCTCCTGGGTCATTGTCCATCCTGTCCTTCTCAGAAAGGTGGATAGGTCCAGAGCTGCCAGAACTAGTGTTTTCGTACTAGATCTAGTGATTTCGGCCAATGTTTAGTACGTTAGTGTTACATTTAATATATCTAGTACATTTTAGCAAATCAGGACTTTGAAACTTTGAAAATGTCATTTAATTGCTTAACTCTCACAAGTTCAAATAACTAATTGAAAATTTTCCTTTTTCAGGTAAGAATTTACATTGAATTATGAAGAAAAAGAGTATAAGGTAAATATAAATCATTTAACTGATCTCTAATTTCAAAGAAACATGACAAGTATCCCTATGGTTGAATTTAGACTACAATTCTATAATTATAATGATTATTATTCGGTGATTATAGCTACGATTACTTAGAATTGACGGAGGAAGTTTTAAATCGCGAAATATACCCACGCCTATCCCTTTGTTAAAAAATGTGATTGATTGAATAGATGAGGCTATTACTTGATGTACAGTTGGCAGAAGCAAACGTGAGCCCTGGTGGGCGTGTTCATGTCGCTGTAGTTGTATTTTTGTAGTAACAATTCGATATTTTGAATCGAATTTCCTTTGTCTTCTGTATCTTGTATCAATATTGAACTGGGCGCCATCCCTTATGGCGTGGATTTCCTCTTGAAAGATACTTGGGGTTTTTCCCAAGCTTTCAGTGCGTTTGGTTCCTGGCCCGAACACTCCCATCCTAGTTCCTTCTAATGCTTTTGAGCCGTCTGTGTACCATTGACCAGCATTCTTTCCAAGTCTGGTAGTGGCATCCCATTTTTTTGAAAAGTTATACTTTTTCATCGTACCGTCTTGTAACATGTCCCAGGTTGTCTGATTTCTAAGAAGAGAGGAGGTGGTTTTTTTTTCTAATAGAAACATTAGGAGTGTTTTCTTCCCATATTTGTGATTTTTTTTGATTACCGAATTTATACTTTAAAAATTCACATTATCATTTTGAAATTTATTTGAAATGAAATTGTCAAACTCAATAATTCTGTCCATAGTGAATGATACCTTTCCACATCTTATACATACAATCACACACTCAAACCCGAAATCTGA
>CAJUYG010000150.1:197888-279053 GCA_910591675.1 Galerucella calmariensis | reverse complement strand
TTTCCACATCTTATACATACAATCACACACTCAAACCCGAAATCTGAATAGTATTTCTCGGTAAACAATTTAGCCGTAAACACAGTTTATACAAATCTAATGTATCTTCGAAACCTACTATAATGTGTAATCCCATCCGTGTAATGTGATACTAAAGACTGATGAACTACTCTATAGGGTAAACAATTATACGTTTAGCTAACATCTAGCTCTAGATAAGAGCGAGGGGTGTTTCGTGAATAATATTATTGTATTTAGTTGGTCAATATTTCAATGAAAAACACTTTTTAGCGTCAGATCTGACATTTTTATATATAGGTAATTGTACATAGAAGTACTGTACAATCTTCACTTCAAAATATTGCGATTCAAACCAACAAGCCTTAATAAAATGTTGATATTAAGAGAGATACAGGGTGTTGAACATGAAATTTTAATTTTCGTTTTTTACAATATCTTTAACGCTTTTTGACGTACATGCACAAAAATTTGAGGTTGGGGTAGAGTTGCAAATAATGCATTTTTTTAATGAACAATGTATTTTTAGTACATTTTAAATTTTAATTCTTAATGAGTAATAAGAAATTTTTCATTACAATTTTTTGTCTAAATAGCAAAAATGATCTCAAAATTTGAGAATTTTTCCGAAAATTCAAAATTTTTTAAAAAATTGAAATTTTTTGAAAAAATCGAAAATTTTTTCAAAAATTAATAATTTTATCAAAAATCGAAAATTTTTCAAAAATTCAAAATTTTTTCGAAAATTCAAAATATTTCAAAAATTCAAAATTTTTTCAAAAATTCAAAATTTTTTCAAAAATTCAAATTTTTTTCGAAAATTCAAAATTTTTGAAAAAATCGAAAAATTTTTCAAAAATTAATAATTTTATCAAAAATCGAAAAATTTTCAAAAATTCAAAATTTTTTCGAAAATTCAAAATATTTCAAAAATTCAACATTTTTTCAAAAATTCAAAATTTTTTCAAAACTTCAAAATTTTATAAAAAATTGAAAATTCCAAAAATTCAAAATTTTATCAAAAATTTGAAATTTATTCAGATATTGAAAATTAAAATCGAAAAATTTTCTTAAAAAATTCATCTTAAAGAATAAAGACCAATACAATAGTTAGATTTCTATTAACCCTCCTGAAAATTAGTCCAGTGGGAAAAAAATCATTAAAGTATTTCAAGTGAAAAATAGGATATTCTTTTTTGATTTGGAAGTTTCTACTTATTTGAGATTTGTATTGTTTTAATGACCAATGTCATTGATACACATTTTTTTTAATGAATAATGATGTATGTCTCGTTACTTATTAAATATTTTTTAATGGATCCTGCATTGTTACACTACTCATTAAATCGTTTAATGAGAATATTTTTACATTGAAAATATATTTTTAATGCAGAAAGGATCAGAATTGCATTTTCATTAAAAAAAATGACAAATGCATTATCTTTTACATTAGGATTTTTGCAGCTCTGGGTTGGGGGTTTTTTGATATAAGAAATCATAATTTTGTACCTATTTCGATATATTTGGTAGAGGGCGCCACATAGGCCACGTATGCGGTACGCAAAACTTTTTTGCCTTTCACATTAGCACTATTTTTGTGAAAAATAATTGAAGCCAAATCATTACAACAAATAACACCCTGTACCTCTCTTAATATCAACATTTTATTAAGGCTAGTTGATTTAAATCGCAATATTTTGAAGTGAAGACTGTACTGTCACTTAAGGACCACCCTTTATATATTGATGTTATTTCAAGGAATCTGTATATTCTTTTCTTTATTTGAATAACAAGTTTTACAAAAATGTCCTCGCTCGACATTGATTCTATGTAAGAAATTGATTTAAAATGGAAAAGTTTGTTGGAAATCTGTAATGCAATCTGATGTCTCTATTTCCCATCGACGTCTCGGACCTTATTCACCGAAATATATCTATTCTCCATAGAAAATCGAATCATATTTCTTCGTCAAAGTTTATTCCCACTAGTACAAACATTCCACTGAAAAAAAAAGATTCTGAAAATGTGATAGATACCTATTTGATAGTAGTTTCATTTCTTTGGAAAGTAATAAAGTACAAATTTTATATAAATACAATAATTTTTGGTCAATCGAAATCATCTTGTTCAATCCTTTTGAGTAGATAGACAATTGCTGAGACTTTTATTTAAAATTTTCACATTGTCTAGCCAATACGAGAGGAAAATAAAGTTGAAAGTCAATCGGAAACCTCATTTCAGTTCTCGTTATCTGTCTGTCCACGTTTTCTGATTACAGCTAAGATTTGAGTTTAACTTTAAATCGAAAGCATAAGCATATCTCTGCTTCTATAGTAAAGCGGCTTATTTCGAAAATATAGATTATAGGAAGAACACAACTTTTTATACAGGGTGAAACACGACCAACTGAAAGAAGAGTGTTTTCAAATATTGTTCCTAAGGATGTATTGATATCTAGTTAGCCTAAACCACTTCCATGAATAAAAAAACTCATTAGAAGTGTCAGTGTGAAGTTGGACGTCAAAAAAGTAAACCAGAGTTACGCAATAAATTGAAAGAAAAAAGATGTCCACCGAAATTGTGAAAATCGAAAAATTGAGGTATCGAGCCATCCATCATACCTTTGGTGATCAATGTCCTTCGTCCTCTCCAAGACCTAAGAAGTTTGTGTCCAAAAATCTGCTGGAAAAGTTCTTGCTTCAGTTTTTTGGGTTTGCCATGGAGTAATCATGATTGATTTTTTTGGATAAGGGTAGAAACATAACCGGATATTACTATTCGACATTACTGACCACTCTACAGGAAAAAATTAAAGAGAAAAGACGCGGAAAACTATCCAAAGGTGTTTTGTTTTTGCAGGACAACGCCCCTGCACACAAATCTCATATTGCCTTGCAAAAAATTCGTGATTTAGGGTTCGATTTACTTGGAACACCCCCCTTATTCGCCAGATTTGGCTCCGTCCGACTATCATCTCTTTCCTCAACCACAATAAAGTTTTAAAGGTCGTAAATTTTCTTCCAACGAGGAGGTAATAAAAGCTGTGGAGGTCTGGTTTGCAAAGCAAGAAACATTTTTTTTAAAGGTCTAGAGACGTTGCAGATTCGTTGTAATAAATGTATCCAATTAAGAGGAGAATATGTTGAGTAATAAGATATTTTGACATTGAAATTTTGTTTGGTTTTATAGTAGGCTAAGAATTTTTCAATATACATCTTCAATAGATAAGTCTTCCATTATTGGTGGCTAGCCATTTCCTCGTCAATGATGATAAGAGCAAATACAATTATTTGCGACTGAATTTAATTCTACAAAATCTACAGTAGAATAATTTGAATAAACATTGTTGTTCACGATCTTTTCCTTTTTTTTTCTCTCTAAATTGCCGGGTATAAACCTCATCATCTCCAGTGTTTATCTAACAACAAACCTCTTGGGAACTCAGTGCAGTACGTGACATTCAAAACAAGGAGATCGGGTGCTTTTTTCCACGTATATAATAAAAAATAACTGGTTGGTATTAGAAAAAGATTGATCTTATTTTACCCAAGATTCTAGTGTATTCTATGATTTTTGGGATGATTTACGTCCCTCGACCATAAAATAAAGCAGGCTTCAATTTTATTCCATTTTATATTTTTTCTTGTTCATCAAACCGTGGACAAACTGTATATTAACTACCACTGTTATAAATCAACAGAGAATATTCAAAATAGTGGAAATGAAATCAAAGCTTGCGGTCTAGCTCTTCTAGTTTCCACGAAGTTTGTTTTTAATATAGCTCCCATCCCGACAACGGTCTGTCGTAATATTTCAGACCCTTCCGCATATCCTGATATTCCAGAAAACGGGAATTTGTGAATTAATTCTCTCTTGACAACTTAAGACGCGGTAATTTACCGAGATTACTGAGTGAAGGGCTCGAAAGGTCGCAGTATTTTTTTGTATATTCGGTGAAAGTTCTATAATTTGACCTATTTATAGTTAATTACTTGTAAAAGTTTTCAAATGGCTGTTAAAGAAAATAAAAATAGACTAGTCTGGTCTTTTTAATGAAGCTAATAAAAATTCAGCATCTCTCATCATTCTATATTTATAGGAAACTAATATTAAATTTTATGTTAATATAAACGGTAGAAATTGAAATTATTTGAAAAATAATGTGTGAATGCTCTCAAAATAACAATCTACTGAAGATATACAGTGTGGAAACCACTTATGGAATAAAATTTGTTATGTCATTATTTTATAAAATTATAAAAAATGCCGAGACACGTCAACTTTTGAATTGAGTTGTGCGTTATGTGATTCACGCAAGTATGCCATAGTCGGTGTTTTTTTTTAATGAAACACCCTGTATATCTGCATATTTTTGAAATCCTCTTGATGGACCGATTCCAAAAAACTGAATAATGTATGGTCAATTATGAATTATACAGGGTGAAATTTTAAAATTAATAATTTATTACACTTGAAATATTGGTACTTTTTTAAATTAGCTAAATATGGATTTATCAAAAATCTAAACTAACTAATTATTAGACGTATTTGTATATTAAACAAAACCTGCTACGCCCATGAATTTTATCATAAATACCTAAAAATTGCCTAAAAACGCAAATAATTAGACAAAATCGGTAAATAATGTGGATTGTTTTCTATTCTGTCAGTTGTTGATGTGTTGACAGTTTATACTAAAAAAGTAAAATCTTTGTCAAACACTCTCTTTCCTTATCGACATAACAATGAAATATTTAACTGACACTCACCGAATTGAGATTTTAATGATGATCGGGTACGGGGATAACTGCAGAATTCAAGTTGAATTGGCAAACTTATTTAATCACAGGTATCCCGAATTGCCTAATAGTTCACAAAGTACTGTGTCTAAAATTCATGCACAATTCAGAGAACTTGGACATGTCAAACCATTGAAAAGAAAACCACACTTCGTTGAAGATGATGTGAAAGTGGATATTTTGTTAAGTATCAAACTGATAGAAGAGCTAGAGACATCTATTGTGAGTTTACTTTATCACTAAAAATTCAATTTTTCGAAGAAATGCTTTTTCAACATAAAAAGTCTTATGGAGTATCAAAAAATCGCTTTTTTGCCGGTCCATCCGTAAACAATTCTAGAGTAAATAAAATGCAAAATAATTTCCGGAAAAAACTTGATTAACGGAGAAAAAAATATTGGCCAAAGCGAAAGAAAAAAAGTCAATCGAACAACTTAATACGTTCCAGAAAGAAAAGAAGGGAAAAAGGAAAGTTCGATTTTGTTAAAGACACTTCAATCTGCATTGTTTAAAACTTAAATTGTTTTTGTATGCATCATAAGCTATCTGGATAGTTTCCATAGCCCATAGACGGAGGTAAATAATTTTTTTTTATTTCCAAAAATACTACTATTGTTAAAAGCAGTGAAATTAAAAGGTAATACTCCCTATAAAATATGTGCTTTTCATTCTTCGTTAACGAGCTATATACAAATAAAAAATTTTTGTCATCTGTAACAAAATAATTCCTGAAATATGAAATATATTTTAGCTCTCCCCTTCTGTCCTTAATAAAAGTATTGACTGTCTGTTCGAATTTATCAAATGAATCGGATATGCTTTTTTAATGAAATCGGTAATCAGTAATTCCAGAACAAAGGAATTTCCGGAAGAACCTTTGGCTCTGCGTCAACGTAAATTAAAAATGACCACTGATGTAATTCTGAAAGCCATGAAGCTGGAGCTGAAAACTGTAATCTAATTTCCCCAAAGACAGTTGAATAACTAGTTCGACATCGAAGGCATATGATGGCAGGTGGTGAACGTACGTACGACTGGAGAAAAATGAACTTTAAAATGATATTAGCGGACTCAACTCTTTGCGAAAATCAATTTTTATTTTACATAGTCGTTACGTACCAAATTTAATAGGGAAATGTCTGAAACAAGACAAGTACATTTTAGTTTCTAAAAACGTAGTAGTCTGGTGATTTTTTTCTCCATTCTTACAATATTAATAAACTCAATAAATTCAAATGCAGTCTTATAATCATGCGGGTTATACGATTCAACAAAGACATACCGTTTTTGTTTTCTTTTATTGCGTTTAATCATAACTTCCAAATAAAATCCGTAAGATAAATAAGACAGACTTATGTAATTTTGACGGGAGAAAAAAGGATATTTATTAAGTTTTCAGCGATTCTAAAAAGTCTTTCACCAGCGAAGTTTTTATTTAAATGTCAGTTATGTGACTTTGACAATTCAAAGTATAATAAGAAGCAATTTTCTGATATTTTGCATCCTCAAGCAAAAAAAAATGGTACTTAATCTGATAGATTATTTCGATAATGAATGAAAAAGTGGAAATTCGTCAACCAGTGTGCAGGAAACATCAACCATCATTATTTTCTCCGGGTATATTTGTAATTTCGCATTTTGGTAACCTCTGTGTCTTCCAATACTGTATATAATTTTTGGGTCTCCTATGTTAAACTTATTTAGACTTTATTGACACCGGTTGACTCTTACTGCTTCCTGTTTTCCGACAACAGATGTGGTATCCAATGAAGAACTATTTTCTTACAGATAATTCTCCATGTTAAAGCTATTTTTCGACTGATACGTCAAGTTTAAAAATTCAGTCTAATACAGCTTTAAACAGTCTGAAATTCTGGCGTTGAGTTAACTAAACTTGAGAATGAATTTTGACGTTTATTGACAAGCGCCAATTATTTAAAATATTTTTATTTTTTACTGAAAAAAAGTTAACTTCTGCCACTGATTCAGTTCGAGTGGTTTTAGTTCAAAATAAAAAAAAATGAATTGCTAGATTTTGAAATATTGTTCCATAAAATGACATCGACTGTTTCAAATACAGTTCGGTGTTAATCTGGATTTACGGCCAACGCCTCGGATTAACTTATATGAAGTATTAAAAATGAAGAGACAAAGAAAAAGTAGGAATGTACAGGGTTATTCATTATAAATTACCCACTCCCTATCATCGTTATTATTACTTTTAGAAAAAAAAGTCTTGCATAAAAATTGTTACAGCTGAATTCTCTTAATATTCTATCAAAAAATCAGTAGCGTGCAAATTTAAGAGGATACAAAAAATAATAGTTCTTTTTTAAATGGGACACCCTGTATATTTTCACATTTTTGGAATGGTCTTTTTTTTTCTGATTTCAACCCTACCCACCTACCCCTATCTTGTACCGTTTTTGAGTTATGAACTGTTGTAAATCTTAGTTTTAGTAATTACTGTAAATATGAAAAATATAATTTATTAAAGTAAGCTATGAAAATGACAACTAATACTTTTTTGATAATTGACTCTGATAAAGTAATTAAAATGGTTCGCAGTATGGTGGACGATATTATTAATAATAATAATATACAAGTAATTGAAGCAAGACTATTATTTTTTGTATCCCCTTAAAATTGCACGCTACTGTACTTTTGAGAATTCAACTTAAGAGAATTCAGCTGTAACCAAACAACTTTTATACGAGACTTTCTTTTCTAAAAGTAATAATAACGATGATAGGGGTGGGTAATTTATAATGAATAACCCTGTACAGTTTATTTCAGTATTTTTTTATTTTCGTCCCTTTTCATAATATTTGACAAAAATAAATAACATCGAAATAGGCAAAAATACTATCACTTACTCAGTGAGATATAATGAAAAAAAAAAGTTTCCCACGCAATTTTATCTAAGCTATATTTAATGGTTGAAATTAAATATTGTTTTCAACTGAAAGATGATTCAAAACACTTAAATCCTTATTACAGTTGGACTATTATAATGTTCTTCAAACAATATACTCAATTTCTTAACTTTCCCAACATTTTTTTCACCATAACTTTTTCTAAATCTTGAAGAAATCCAGTAAGTAGAAACTGATGGTTCTATTGCGGATAATGACGAAGAAATTTCAATTTATGACGGTTTAATCAACATTGAAGACGAGGAACTAGCACCACCTGGTGAATAAGTCTTACAGTAGAGTTTTTTTGGCCAAAAAGCGTGTTGGAATTATTCATTTATTGTTGTTTTTGATTAACAACCTCTAATATAGCTTCTAATCCTACTAGAAATAAATCTATATCAACGAAATATGTTTGCGTGATTGAAAGAAATAAGTCTTGATATTTTTCTACCGCTCCCTTGTCGAACGATACAATACATTTTATTAAAATAATTTGATTGACATTAGTTAACGAACTACATTGACATGGGACTGAATAGACAGTTAAATTAATTCATTAAATAATAAATTCTGGGTCTTCGAATAAAATTGGACTTCCTCGCTTTTGTGTCTGTCATTAAATACCTTTTGAAGTACTTTATATTTAATCTTTTAATGTGTGTCGAAAATTATAGGATTGTCACTACAATGTTATTATGTGGGAAATGGGCTGGTGCGTTTTTCTTTAAAAAGACTGTGTGGACAATTTTTGTTATTTTTTTGAAAGAAAGATAAAATTTGAACCCACCACTAATCAATGAATAACATTTTTTCTTTCATAATTTTCCCATCGTTAAACACACTGGAATGTATTTAACAATTCTTGAATATTTCTTTACAAAAAAAACCTTTTATCGTAAAATTCCTTTTCTATTCAAACATTCTAAGATCCCCATTATATCTGTGAGAAAACCAATCCTACATAGGTATATGTGATTCGCATTTCAAAAAACCTTTTCCATCTCATTTTATGCTTTTTATATCGTTGGTACGTCTCTCTTTCTATCCCGTAACAACCTGCATGCAGAAATCATTTCTAAATCAACCTGACACTCGAAATCTGAAAATAAAATTCAAAAATTGTATGTGCCAGCTATGTGGGCGGAACAATAAAAAAGGTTAACTTTACGCTAGACTGGCCTTTTTAAAGATACAAAAACCTTTTTATGCTCTAAATAATGGATATTCTGGTCCAGGTAGGTGATACTATGATGATACACAGGGGTGGACCGTTAAAAAGGGCTTCCCTGTAGAAATTCTCGCATTTATTATCAAAATATGTCGAAGAAATAGTTGAATATTATTATAATGCGTTACAACATCTAATTCACGGGCTATATGCCCCTGCAGACATTAATCTCTTTATACAGGGTGTCCCACGACGAGTTAAAACTATCTGTATATGGCAAAATACTCATAGTAAAATTATGAAAATTTCTTTTTAACTAAAATATTTTCAAAGATGGCAGACTTCCGGTTCTTTTAAACAGAACACCCTGCATTACATTTTTGAAATCTACGTAAAATTTTAGTATAGTTTTGTCTGAAAACTTTTTTCGAAAAATGCATATTTTTTGAGATTGATTTTTTTGTAAAAATTTTGACGGTTGCAGACCCTTACAAATTATTCTTTTAAGAGGATACCCTTAAAGATATGAAAATGGTTTCTGTTCGGTTGCTTTTAGCAAGGTCAGACCTATTTGAATATATGTTGAAAAATTTTTCATTTTATACAGGGTGTGTATAGAAAGTGTTCAAAGTTTAACTTCATAAATATCAAATTTCTTCATTTTTTCAAATAGATCCATCCAGTTTTTTCTATTTTAATGCATTCAGGGACAAAAAATAAGGCAAATTCATGCATACTTTCTCATGCCTAAACCTTACCGTTATCCAGATATTAAATGTTTTCTGTAAATTTTAGAGATATATCTTATTGCAAATAAAGCACATATATTCTTGTAACAACTTTGCCATATTTACCATGTATTAAAAGCAAATTCACCCAATCTTTTTTATTTATTAGAGCTTGTATCAACGGGTCAAAATAAAATTTAGACCACACCTGCATCTCTCAAAATTTACTGAAAACATTCAATATCTGGATAACGGTAAGGTTTGGGTATAGGAAAGTATACATGAATTTGCCTTATTGTTTACCCCTGAATGCATTAAAATGGAAAAAACCGGGTGGTTCTATTTAACCTTCATAAACACGTGGTCAAAAACTTACATTAAATACCGAGTGGGGTCCAAATGTATACCCCAACATTTTTTGGCTTATTATTATTTTTTTAATGTTATAATTAGAGAATATTAAAAATAAAACACATACTGCTTATAAAAAAATATATTTTTGCATAAAAAAGTTGTCAGCATTAGAAATATTAAAAACAAAAATAACTATGAAAAAAGAAAAAGCATTTTAGTGACATTTCAAATAATGATTTAATTATCACACTTGTTACAAACTGCTATATTTTTTGAATGTTGTGCACATACGAACTGATTAAATTTTGCAGCTGAACCCCAAGCAACAAAACTCTCTATAATTAGTTACAATGAAAAACAATTTATTCAAAATTTTTGTCTACCATTTTAGATTTATATTTAAGAAACATAGCTCGAAGGAAATTAAATAAAAAAAACTATTTTAGAAAATATACCTAAAAATTCATGTCTGAGGTACAGCTGGGGTTTATGAAGGTTAAGAAAATAAAGGAATTTGATATTTATGAAGTTAAACTTTGAACACTTTTTATACACACCCTGTATAAAATGAAAAAATATTCAACATAGATTCAAATACGTCTGACCTTGCTAAAAGCAATCGAACAGGAACCATTTTCATATCTTTAAGGGTATCCTCGTAAAAAAATAATTTACAAAGGTCTGCAACGGTCAAATTTTTTACAAAAAAATCAATAACTCAAAAAGTATGCTTTTTTCGAAAAAAGTTTTCAGACAAAACTATACTAAAATTTTACGTAGATTTCAAAAATGTTTTAATATACAGAGTGCTCCATTTAAAATAACAAAGTTACAGTCTACTTCCTGCCATCTTTGAAAATATTTTAGTTAAAAAGATCGTAGGTATCCGATAACCCAAACGTAGGAATTTTCATGATTTTACTATAAGTATTTTGCCATATACAGATAGTTTTAACTCGTCGTGAGACACCCTGTATATTAGAATTTTATCAAAATAGTTTTGAAAATATATACCCGCCTCTGGTGCATTCTATATAATAATAACTCCGTATTTATTCAGGTGACAAACAGAAGATATAAAATTTCGTCGGGTAGGTACATTCTCGACTCCGTAAAGCGGAAATATTATTGTCTCTAAACTACCCTCCGTATAGAATTATTTAAATTTCATATCTCTTAATTATGTTGTGCACGAAAAAATTCAGCATTTCAATTTATGTTTTATTTTTAAAATAAATCTAGAGGAGTTGAGTCAGGGCACCTAGATGGCCACTGAATTGCACATCATCCAAATATCTATCGATTTCAGAAGACGTCCCCTTTTATATGATTTTTGACGTGTTCAGAATTATGTGAGGTGGATAGTTTTCATTTAAATCCTCTGTATATCAAATATAAGTAGAAGCAAAGTATGTATTACAATAGAGAAACTGAATTTTAGCTTTGGAAGACACTGTAAATATTCAGGGTAAAGTTGATTAGAATAATGAGGTACAAAAGATCTCTTAGACTGGATTTATATGACGTCCCTTATTTGTAAATATATGGAAACTCTGGAATTATATGTGGGTACGTTAAGTTTCCTGGTAACTTCTTAGGTCTTAACATTAATATAACTTGCAGGTTTCAATTTGTCAACTAATTGACATTGCAAGTAAACTTTTTTAGTGAATAAGATTCTTTTTTAATCAAGACACACCCTTAGAATAAATTATACAGTGTGGAAACCACTTATGGAATAAAATTCTTTGTCATTATTTTGGAAAATTATAAAAAATGCCGAAACACGTCAACTTTTGAATTGAGTTGTGCGTTATGTAAACATAAATGTAAATGTACAGGGTGATTCACGCAAGTATGATATAGTCGGTGTTTTTTTATTTGCATATTTTTGAAATCCTCTTAATGAACCGATTCCAACAATCTAAATAATGTATGGTCTATTATGAATCATACAGGGTGAAATTTTTATTTTTATGGTTATTAAACACATACATAAAATACCTGATGTATTTGATTTTAATACATTAAAATTAATGCTCAAAATGTTCTCCACCTAGTTGTTGGCAATAGCACAGTCTCCTATAGAACTCCTCCTTACCTTTGTTTAAAGTTTGAGGTGAAATATTCCGTATTTCTGTAGTTATTCTGTCTTTGAGGTCTACAATGCTAGTTGGTTGTGTTGCACATACTTTGTTCTTGAGATAACCCAACAAGAAAAAATCTAACGGCGTAAGGTCTGGCGATCTAGCAGACCACTCAATAGTACCTCTTCGTCCAATCCATTTATTGGGGAAGATTTTATCCAAATAAGTTCTTACCATTAAAGCAT
Source organism: Galerucella calmariensis (assembly GCA_910591675.1). Lineage (NCBI taxonomy): Eukaryota > Metazoa > Arthropoda > Insecta > Coleoptera > Chrysomelidae > Galerucella > Galerucella calmariensis. The sequence continues at coordinate 266,736 of CAJUYG010000150.1, read as the reverse complement.
AATGGGGTGTTGCCCCGTCTTGCTGCAACCAAACATTTTCATTCGGTAAGCTAGGATCTATTGCGTTGGGATATAAGTCTGCCAACGCAGGAATAACTTCATTTCTAAGCATATTTAAATATTTTTCAGCTGTCAAATTTCCATCTGTAAATATAGGACTAATAATATGGTAGCCTATGATACCGGCCCAAACGTTCACCTTTTGAGGGTACTGAGTATGTGTCTCACGCATCCAATTAGGATTTTCTGCTGACCAATATCTACAGTTCTGTCGGTTTACCTCTCCATTCAATGTGAATGTTGATTCGTCGGAAAAAGGAATGGTACCAAGAGCTATCTCATTTCTGTTCAGCTTATTCATCAATCTTTCGCAGAAATCCATTCTACGATCTGGATCATCTTCTGTTAACTCCTGCACAAAAATTTTAATTTGTAGGGATGAAGTTTTTCTTTATGAAGACATCTTAGAACAGTTCTATGACTAACATTATTTTCACGGGCAATTTGACGTGTACTTGAAGTTGGACTCTCTTCGACACTTAACAAAATATCCACTTTCACATCATCTTCAACGAAGTGTGGTTTCCTTTTCAATGGTTTGACATGTCCAAATTCTCTGAATTGTGCATGAATTTTAGACACAGTACTTTCTGAAAGATTAGGCAATTCAGGATACCTGTGATTGAATAAGTTTGCCACTTCAACTTAACTTCTGCAGTTATCCCCGTACCCGATCATCATTAAAATCTCAATTCGGTGAGTCTCACTTAAATATTTCATTGTTATGTCGACAAGGAAAGAGTGTTTGACAAAGATTTTACGTTTTCAGTGAAAACTGTCAACACATCAACAACTGACAGAATAGAAAACAATCCACATTATTTACCGATTTATACAATCCACATTATTTACCGATTTTGTCTAATTATTTTGGCGTTTTTAGGCAATTTTTAGGTATTTATGATAAAATTCATGGGCGTAGCAGGTTTTGTTTAATATACAAATACGTCTAATAATTAGTTAGTTTAGATTTTTGATAAATCCATATTTAGCTAATTTAAAAAAGTACCAATATTTCAAGTGTAATAAATTATTAATTTTAAAATTTCACCCTGTATAATTCATAATTGACCATACATTATTTAGTTTATTGGAAAAGTTGACGTGTCTCGGCATTTTTATAATTTTCTAAAATAATGACATAAAGAATTTTATTCCATAAGTGGTTTCCACACTGTATATCTATCTATCATAAATGTCATGAATTTAACCAAATTTTATATTATATTAATATATATTTTATACAGACTGGTTCCTTTAGTCTACTTTAGTTCCTTTAGTCTCCTTTAGTCCTGTTTCCCGAAGGAAATGCTTTAATTTTGGTCAGTGTTCATCTTCTCTCCAGTAGTCTTTTAGGTGTTGTGCCCTAGTATTCTAACGTTACTCTGTGGATGGAGGTTTCTCCTTCCATACCAAAGAAACTACATTCTTCTTCCTCCACTATTTTAAGCTTTTTCTGGTATACATATACATATACAGTATCTTTAATTGCTTTGATTAAATTGGAGCTGATTATGTAAAAGGGTTCTGGCCCCCCCAAAATGTGTTTCAGTCCCTTTTTCCGCTATTCCAGTGTATCCTACGGATCCTATGGGTTACTATATTGTTCTCGCCTAGTTTATTGAGTTTGCCTAGGCATTCCCATACTGACTACGCAAAATTAGTCAAAATTTCAACGTTTAGTATTATTTTGGGTATTGAATTCGTAAAAAAAAACCAGTTGAAATATTTGTTCCGTAATAAACTAACATTTTAGACTCGGATCATGGTGGATGATTATAAATTATAAGTTCATTTTACAGACAATCGTGATGTTGAACAAAAACCTTTTGTTCGGTATGGGAAAATCTAAAGCCGTAACAAATTCAAAGTAAATATGTCTAAACAAACAACGTTGATATTAATTTTTTTTTCTTCTTCTTATTTTAAATCAATTTTCTTGTATTTGAAAAAAGCTTTGCTTTGAAAAAAAAAAAATTGTTCAAATTGCTGTGAGAACGCGTAGAGTATTTTGATATACTCGTTAAATATGAGTCAGTCTTTTTGTGTTTTTGTCCTTTGATACTTATTTCCGTCAGGGACTTGAAAATAATCACATTTGCAAATTGAAAAATTTCTTTACAAAATATTATCTGTCATTTATATTTTAAATACGTTTGACCATATTAAATGTCGCTTTTGATATTTAAAAACGAGCCAATTTACAATTTTTTAACATCTAGGTAGGACAGATTATTAATTGGGGTAAAGTTGAAAACATTTTTTGTTTCGATGTTCACAAAAAGGTTTTTAAAATACGTAAACATAAAACTCTAAAAGCATAAAAGCAAATAGTTGAAATATTTTCCATTCAATAATCGAATTAACAACAAATAAAACGATTTTGAATTGGTCTGTTATTTTCGAATGAATAAATAACTATGTTGAAAATATCCACTAGATTTTTTTAAATTGCAAACATTTCTAGAAAACCTTCAGCTTGAGAATCATAATTTTCCACACCGAAATAAAATTAATTGCCATTGCTTGTACTTGGTAGTTTACAGATTGCAGTTTCGTTTACCTATGTACGTAGGCAACACTCATTACTTTAATGTCAGATATTTCTTAGATTTCCCTATTTCTCATTGAATTATTACGGAAATTACTGTTGGATGCTTTAACATATTAGAAAATCAACTAAAATATTTATTTATTCTACAGTTTATATTTAAATAACTACCAGCTCTCTTTTATCTATAAGTAAAATTAGACGTGCGCCAAAGTTACTTTCTGCGCTTAAGAGCGCCAATAGTGTCCAATTTTGACAGCTCGCGGAAAACATCAACTTTGCAGTTGCTTTTCAAGGCACAAAAGACGACTTTCGATTAGTGGTCGTAGAAAAAAGTGTATAATCACATTAATAGTAAACTAATCTTTATTGAATCGATACAGAAGACAAAAGATTATCATAATGTCGGATAGTCAAGCAGCCATTAAAGCACTGAGCTCTTGTGTAATCAGTTCCAAAATGGTGTGGGAATGCCTAGACAAACTCAAAGAACTAGGCGAGAACAACATAGTCACCTTACTATGGATTCCAGGACACACTGGAATAAAAGGAAATGAAATAGCAGAGGAACTAGCAAAGAGGGGGACTGAAATACCTTTCTGGGGCCTGAACCCTTTTGCGGAATCAGCCCCAATATAATATTGGAAGAAATAGGTAAAGCCGAGAAAAAGAGAAGATCTGAACATTGGAAAGATCTGGTAGGGCTTATGCAATCTTATGGGTGACTACAACCTGCTGTGATCAAATAAAGTCAAAGTAAAACTGCGTTAAGAGTTTTAACAGGAATCTTAACGGGACATTGTCGTCTGAATGGGCACCTGAAAAAGCTCAAAATAGTGGAGGAAGAAGAATGCAGATTTTGTGGAATGGAAGAAGAAACCTCTATCCACATACTTTCCAACTGCACAGCACTTAAGAATCCTAGAGCACAGCACCTGGGAGATTACTGGATAAAAGAGGAACATTTACCTAAGTTGAAGCCTAAAGACATCCTAAAATTCCTCCGGGAAATAGGACTAAAGGAACTACTAGTTTTGGAGACTTTTCTCAGAAACTGAGTAGAAGTAAGGGGGTACAATAGATCATTTAGGTCTCAGTGAATGTCACCACAAAATACATACATACATACATACATACACACTTAGGTACCTACACCGAATCCCTGGTAAATCAATCTCTCAATGACTCACCAATCAGCGTCTGTTTTCAATTAGTGGCTTACGCGTTATGGGAAAATGGCATTTGTTATTATTGTCGGTTTACTCATTTTTAAAAGCAAAACAGAACGGTCTGATCTGCCCCCAGAGAGTCTATATAGAAAACGTTCATAATGCAAGAAATGTGTCTGACATTTTCTCAACGGTAAACAAAGTTAAGTAGAACGAAAAATAATTCAGTTGGAAAACAAGAAAAGTACATTATAGTCAATTGGCGAAAGACAAGAAAAAAATTATTTATATTGAATACAGCCCAACATAGGAGGAAAGTCCATGAAATAAATATTAGTTTGAATGTTATTTTCTGGTCCAATAGACATCTTGCATTAGTGAGAGATTAGTTTAACAAACATAATGACATTTTACTATATCGTTTTTCACGAGAAAGTAAGTACGCAACGTAGACTATACTGTTACTATAAAGTTTAAAATAATTGTTAAAGTTTTATTAGTGAAGGGGATTAGGGTACCTATAAGAAGAAGAGAAACTTCCTGTGACAATGATTAACGATCTTGAGAAAGTTTAGTTCACTTTATTTTTCAATATACAGGGTGTACCAACCTTACGACAAACTACGTCGATTTATCTACGATTTTCATAAACGAGTCCATATCTTTTGAAGGACTCTGTATAACGTGGCAAAACCTCATATCAAAAGCTTCAAAAAAATGAAACCAATCCGAATTCGGTATAATATACAGGGGTTCCCATTTGAAAAATCATATGTTTGGTTTGTAACAGAGTTATGCAGCACTCTGTAAAGTTCGATATAATTTCAAAATATGGACCTTCAGCACATCTACTATTTTTGTTAATAACATTTTTTGGATATCTCTTAAAATAACCCATATACCGAAGTTTGTCGTAAGATTGGTACACCCTGTTTGTAGATGGAAAATGTATCATCCCCCCCTGTCCGTATTTTTCGAAATTACTTACAGATTATTTCGAAAAACTTATTTATCAAACGAAGTTGCTTGCACTTGACCGGTTTTTTCTATTCTAAAAACCAACAATATAACAATAGACTCTGCTTTCTTTGTTCCTTGAAAGTCATTCTTATTGCTAACATTTTAAAACCGTTTTGTTGCAAATTTAAGTACCAAATAATAATAAATCACATAATAGTCCGGTCAAAATCATTTCCATCTCTCGACATTTTTCTATGACAAATTTGTATGTATCCAATCCACAATTTCTTTATAACTATTAACAAACTTCTCTGGTCTATAATCCCTCAAAATATATCTCGTGCAATCTTAAAACCGAACATATTATTCATGACATCGACTTTTAGTATCAAATTCTTTATAACGAAGACGGCATGTGGTAGGTAGATGAGACATTTGTTCCAAGAAAGAAGGATGGAGGATCTTTTTTTTTATTTTTAATTGGAAAGGAGATGCTGAAATCCGATTCTTGGAATGAAATCTAGTTAAAATAATTGAGATCACTATTTGGTCTCTTGCTTTGTTGTATCTACAGACATATTAGTATTATGAATGAAACTAAGCACTTTAATGAAAAAATTCTAAATTACTGATAATTATTTCGATTTGTTACTTGAGTACAACATAATTGTCAGAATGACAGAAGTTACACTGGATATGATGCCTACTTGATGTTTAATATTTTGGCTTGTACATATGTAGAGGAAAATCACCAAATATGGAATACCATTTTGTTTTTGGGATATAAAAAAAAACTTCATATACATTAAATCAGTTTAATGTTTTTACTAATCAGTCATACATTTATATGTAGTAATTAACAGCCTTCAATCAAATATATTAGTTATCAAATTAAAATCTAATACAAAAAAACAAAATCACAAATGAGTAACCAAATATAAGCATAAATCAACATAACAATAACAAAAATGGACATTAATATCTTTGAGATCAATTAAATAAATATAATATATTATGATAAATGAAAGAAGTTACATAATTACTTGCAAAAGTCACAGATCCAAGTATCAAACTCTGGACCAGCACAATCATAATGTGCCCAGAGCCCACACATCAAGCATTTAATTTAATATTCCATAATTAGACACCGACGACTGTCCATATTTGGATTTTTATTCTAGTTCGAACTCTTCTAAATATTTTTTAAAGTCACAATATTTTAATGACAAAAGATCACAAAATGGTGGAATAAACATAATACCGATATACTAAATAGTATAACACTTACGTGAACAAACATAACAGCTGGTAATACTCGTTTATTACTTACCTTTAAAATTTCCTGCACGACAACAAAACAAAACACGCCTGCCACACGTGAAGCATTCGCGCAACTGACTCGATGGTGTGGGTGCGATAGTTAGTAGACCGAATGAAACAGAAGATGGTCGAGTGTTGCGTTTCATACTTATAGTCTTAGAGAAATAAAGGCATTCCATATTAGGAAACTATTCCATATTTGGTGACTTTCCTCTATATTGAAAAATTCTCAGCCTACTATAGAACCAAACAAAATTTCAATGTCAAAATGATTTATGACTCAACATATTCTCCTCCTAATTGGATACATTCATAACAGCGAACCTTCAACGTCTCTAGACCTTTCAAAAAAAATTTTTTTTCTTGCTCTGCAAACCAGACCTCCACAGCTTTTATTACCTCCTCGTTGGAAGAAAATTTACGACCTATCAAACTTTTTTTCAGTTGAGGAAAGAGATGATAAGCGGACGGAGCCAAATCTGGTGAATGAGGTGGGTGTTCTAGTAATTCAAACCCTAAATCACGAATTTTTTGCATGTCAACATGAGATTTGTGTGCAGGGGCGTTGTCCTGAAAAAACAAAACACCTTTGGATAGCTTTCCGCCTCGTTTCTGTGGTCAGTAATGTCGAATAGTAATCTCCGGTTATTGTTCTACCCTTTTCAAAAAAATCAATTGATTACTCCACGGCAATCCCAAAAAACTGAAGCAAGAACTTTCCCAGCAGATTTTTGGACACGAAACTTCTTAGGTCTTGGAGAGGACGAAGGACATTGATCACCAAGGATATTAAGCGTATCTTCGTAAATCTGCTTACCTCTTAACCCTTTTAAATACAGGTACTTGATGATGGTTCGATACTCCTTTTTTCTTTTAATTTATTACGTAACTCTGGTTCACTTTTTTGACGTCCAACTTCACACTGACACTTCTAAGGAGTTATTGTTGGTTGCTATGGTAACGCAATATTCTAGGCTAACTAGATATCAATACATCCTCGTATTTGTTGCTGAAGTACTGGGCACAATTTCCAGTCCATATACTCTTAACCCAGAACTACTTCACCATTATCTTTTAAATATTATGATAAAGCTAACCTTCCAAATTGCCCTTTTATATGATTTAATTACGAATTCCATAAACGTACTCGTCTCACCATCAAAACTTTTATTAAGAATAAAAGTTTCTACGAAATAATAAGGTACAATCGTTTCTCTTTTTATGGCAGGTTCGTCTTTTTTTTTCTCTTTTTATGAATTGTGTCGGTTTCGGAATTATATACGGTCATAAAAGTACCATAACATACGACGATCTCATATAATAACGTTGGAATAATTTTAGAGGGGCACAAATAATGAATATTTTATAAATCTCTTGATTCCACATTCGGGGTAGGGAAATATATATTTTTTTTTCGAATTTTTATTATCCAATTTCGCGAAATGCGTGTCTTTATGCAAAATTGATAGGTGCGACTATGGAAAATTTCGATCAATGCCTTTCTTATTTGGTCGCACGCGTATTCCCGTCAGGATAACCACTCTACCTGTGTCATAATTAGGGTACGTTAAGCTGTCACTAGAGTTCCCGTCAAGGTGAAAACTGACCTGTTTAAAAGGTGTTTATTTGGGCAGGGATGAGTTGCGCGCAGCGGTCATTTTCTACCTGAATACGAGTAAGAACACCAAAATTAGGGGCCGAATTGCGCGCAACAAGATAAACACAAAATTAAGGAGATTGAGGAAATATAAAATGAATTAAATGGTAAAGGTATTTGTACATTTATTTCAGGAATAATAGGACACCTAACCTAACCCCGCCAGGGTAAACCATTATCAAAGATTACAGAATAAAAATATAAGATGTTTCACTCCAGGGCGGTTTGATTCAAGTTGCTGTCCAAAACGGACGCCGCTCTCATAAATTATGTTTACGACTCGCTTTTGTTGTCAATAACGAGACCGGTAGATACCAGATAAGTTCTAAAAGCTTATTTTATGTTACCTATGCTATACAGGGGTGATTAGAGAAATATATATTTAAATTAATAGGTTTCTCTATCACAAAGGTTTATTTTTAAATGTTAATTATTTCGAAAAATGTTCGGGATATGAATTTGAAAAGGTAAGTAAATAATAAACTTGAATTTTTAAAATGAATCATTTCACAGTTTTTATCCAGAATTTTAGTAATTTTGTGACACTTATTGATAATCTAGCAGATATTTATCACAAATTCAATTAAACATACTCATTAGCCACCAGAATAATAGGGCCACTAAATCTTAAATTTTGATCTTCAAATAACGCGTATTTTTTTGATTGACAAGGTTTAAACGGTGAAAAGAGAAGCAGCTGCAGGATACCTTTATTAAAAAATGTTATAAATGTTGTAAAATACTGAGTTTGGAGTTTGGTTTATGTGTTAAATTTAATCTATTGTTTTTCAAATCTTTCAATATACATTTGAGAGTAAAATATATATGGACTCTGGTATATAGAGACTGGCATAATATTTGAAAGGAAATTGATTACATGGATGATGAAAAGAAAATTTTGTAAATTCGTTCGAAAGGAACTGACCAACTCCACTTTGGTTAGCTATAGAATTGAATTTTTGTGTTTTCTTGCTTAATGTACTTGTTTATATAATATCCTTATTATAAAAATAAATCCGTAATTTTGTATTAGCAAATATTACAAAGTATTTAGTGTTTAAGCTTTGCTATTAAAGAGAAAAATATTAATATGACTTTTTGCTCATTTCAACAATTAATTAATACATTTGAAAAATCTATGCATCATAAATATAAAACACGAACAATCAATAAACACCGTTCTAAAATAACAGATGTCGACGGGCGACGTCCCGTATAATATGCCAAATTAAATGCAAGTAAGGACGTAGCGACGTACTGTACCATCCAAGTCATCAGACAGTCACCAGCGGCATCGGTGCTTAATGCGATAAATTCGAACGAGTGAAACATCTTATATTTTTATTCTGCAATCTTTGCTATTATAGTCTGTACAGAAAGTACGAGGAGTGATAAACCCTAATTAAGTATGCAAAACCTTTACAGGGAGCACCATGAAATTTTTGATAAATCTCTTACTTTAAATTACATTTCTTCCGTAAATCTAAAAACCAGGTAGATCGACCCCGTATTTGTTTCAGTTGTAGCAAATTTTAGGGTTTCTTCATTGTTAAAGGGTTAGCAGATAAGCAATAACGCAATGCAGTGGTGTGTATTTTGGGAAAAAAATACGTTTTAAATTATAATATAATAAAAAATGAAAAGAAATAATTATTGGAATACATTTATTACTTACATTTTATTCTATATCCGACTCGGAAGAGGAAGAATCGTTATTGACATTAATAATAATAGGGTCGATTAAATCATCACAAATATTGTCAATTTTCCACATATTTGCCTCTACTTTGATAACATGCTCGATACAGTTTGTCCAATTTTCCTTACTAACATGACTTACAGCACTCTCAAACAATTTTACAACATCGTTTATTTTAAAAGTAGTATTTTTTTTTCCAACTTCCCCCTTCACCTGAGCCCATATTAATTCTATGGGATTAAGTTCACAATGATAAGGGGGAAGTCGAAGAACTGATATACCACGAGAAGAAGCCATTTCTTCTACAATGTAGGTTTTGTATTTATTCTTGTTCATTTTTGCAATTCTGTAAAGTTCTTTCCTTAGTGGATCTTTTGGAAACTTAATATTTTTCGAAATAAGCCACTCCAAAAGCTCTGCTTTACGCCAACGACTTGTGGGCAATGCTTCTCGTAACCGTGAATGGTAACTTGCGTTGTCCATAACAATAACAGCCCCTTTTGGAATCAGATCCAACATTTGAACAAACCATTCCTAGAAGACATCCCCATTCATATCTTCGTGATAGTCCCCCGTGCGTTTTGAAATAAAAGTTAATAATCCACCATCAACAAAACCTTCAGAATTTCCAACATGGACAATGATAAGTCTTTTTCCTTTTCCAGATGGTGGCTGCAAACCTAACGACAAACCTTCCACGAATGCCTGCTTTCTGCTTTTAATGTTTTCATCTTGCCAATATTTGGAAACTGTATATCCAGCATTTATAGACACATATATACAAAAATATATAAAATAATTATTGTTACAGATTGGTTTGTTTTCTATTATGAATAAACTGTGTTGCCTTTCTTTATCAAACTTACTAAAATTTATGTACCTCTATCACTTTTTTTTATTAAAATTAGTACATCCCGCTACCTCTGACCTAAATCGTATATTCTTTAGCATAGCTGCAACTCATTCGTTCAATACAAAATGTACCTTACGGTATACCCTCTTAAAATATATTTTGGTACGTCTATGAAATCTACCTAAATGAATGATTTATTACTCCTCGTACTTTCTGTACAGACTATAGGGCAATCCCGATAACAGAACAGATTAAATAAACTGGACAGCAATTCGAGTGCGGGATTAAGATACCTGCAAGTGTCGGACAGTATTTCAAGTGTAGTATATTGGTCATTAAGGAACCTGACGGGAATTTGCGTGCACCGTCTTATTTTATTTTATGAAATTTTTATTACCTGTCAAATTTTTGTAATCTTTTAGTGTTCGAATTTTTCAAAAAGACGAATAATTTAACTTCAAAATTTGTTTTTTTTTGTTTTCTTTTCAAAATATTCACCTACACTAATGCTATAGTCCAAGCTTGTTCTTAATGAGGTTCAGCTTCAAGTTAATTTCAGAATATCGAGATTTTATTTGGTTAAAAGGGAGATCAATCATTATTTGGACGTTTTTAAAATATGAAAAAGTTAAAATTTGCTTCGTTCTTTCTATTACTTTTAGGCCAGCTAAAATACATCAACCAAGAAGATCAATTTGTGGCAGTTCTGGCGAATAAAATATAATATTTATCAATGTGTTATATTTTTAAATATAAAAAATTTTCATCTAAAATAGGGCGGGAAGTGATCGATGAGGGAGGGGGTCAGGGCGGGAAGTAGAGGTGCGTAATATGACACTTTCTAACCTTCAATGACGTTGGTAATGACAGCATTACATATATGGTTGTGAATAAAGAATATTTCAAGTCTCAACATAAAAAATCATCCAAACTTTACATTGTTAATTGAAATTTGTTCAATCTCGAAGGTCAAAAGAAACAAAAACCCCCATTATTTATCCACCAACATATCTGTCACGAAAATAACGAATTAAACACATGAACGATTTGAAAAAAAAAAAGATAAACGACATAAGTTTATAAAGGGGCTTAGCATAAAAAGAAGATTAATATCTAAAAAGAAATAGGGAAGTGTATTGTAAAAATTTTCTGTGGTGATATTTATCAATAGACCGTTCGAGCGTGGATGGTGTGGTGTTGGTGGTGGTGGGTCGTAAATACAAGAAGAAAATATTGTCACTCACTTCTCCAAGAGCGTAAAAGAAGCTTTTTTTTCTTCTTTTTCGACCGTTTGTATGTTTAATGAGTCGCAAGAATACTTATTGAAGTGCAGGATTGGATTTCAATAGGCAGACATTAAACTTATATTTATTCGGAAACGATCTTTGAAGTAACTGTCCCTGCAAACAAGAATTGTTCATTTTCTTGGAACTTTAGTTCTTTACGTCAGGTTATGTTTGAGCGACCGGGGGTCGCGACGCAAAAGATTGACCGTTGCGTTACGTTATGTTACGTTGCTTCGTTATATGCCTTACTTGCGTGCGTGTGCTCTCTCCTGAGTCTCTCTCTCTCGTTTACGAAGCAGCGATTCATATTCTTCGGCTGGGAATCGAACCCGGTCCGCCCGCGTGGCAGGCGAGCATTCTACCACTGAACCACCGATGCTATATTAAAATATATGCAAAGCTGGTATTCGCAGTGCTGTGCTGATCTACTTGAATTTGTTCGGATAAATTTTTACTATTATTTCCATAATTTTTTTTTGCGCGATTAATCTTTTCTGTTTATTCACATCATCGGTTGTCAGGACGGTAGGTTGTGTTTACTGGTTTATAAGTTTAACACGTCGGTAAGTGATTCACTTACCGTTCAGACGTCGAAAAGTAATAAATAGCATAAAAACAATTTCACCAAAATGCAAAATACTTCACTTTTTCAATATTTTCATCAACCTGAACCCACTAATAATAACTTACCTAATGCACTGCTCTCTCCCATTTGATAAACTTCCAATTTTAGTGGTTGGAAGGGGTAAGCAAAGGGACTATTTTTACTTATTAACATTCGATATAAGTCAGAGGCTTCATAAAAAAAATTATCATCTATTTCTTAATTGAAATTTTGGTTATCACACTGTCAAGAGTATCCCTTGAAACACCTAAAACTATTTTTGAGTACTGTTTTAACTTTTGATTTTTCAACGTCCCTCGGCTTTATAAGACTGTCGCCCTCAGGCCTTAATAATCTACATATAAATAACTTGTTTATTACAATATGGTAACCAATCAATAAAAAAAATAGCGTAAAGTATTCGTGGATAACTGGTAACTTTAATATACTATTTTCACACATCGTAAAGATTATACTTAGTCCGGTTCTGGCAGGACCGAGTTTGTGTGTCAAATGAGTGGAAAGAGTGGAAAGGGGTTGGTTTGACTCGTGTTGCCGAAAAAGACTCGATTAGTGCAATGAAAAGCACTTTTGTCGTCCCCAAATTTTCGAGGGATAATACCGAGAAAAATGGAGATAAAGACGCTAGAATGGGGAGCGCTGCAAGAAAGAGTAGGTATATTGTTCCTGTGGTTTGTGTGTAGGGAGCGAGATATTTTGTTTGTTTTCAACAACTTTTTGTTATATGGAACGTATAGTAAGTAATGCTTACTCATTTTTCTTTAATAAAATACGTCGGTTTAAGCTAAAAAATATCCCGAATCAATAACTTTTGTTATAGTACACGAAACAACAAGTGTACATTCCCTTAACAATAGTATTACATGGTCATTATTTATATGTTGAATATAAATAAATATATAGATCGCGAAAAGTCTATTCGAGCCATACGATTTACACAAGTGCGACAAGGAAAAGATAAGCAAAACTACTTGAAAGAGAGAGAAGAATAGATCGCAGTCAGCGCTGGGCGTGTTTTCAGTTGCAGCTACCAATCTGATATGAAAGCAGCGTTGCCAGTTTGAAATGTTTGGTATTTTCTAATGAATAATTATCTTATTTTGCATTTAACTTTTAATACTGGATAAAGCCGTATTTATTGGGAGAAATTCGAGATTGGTGATATTATTGACTTTTGAAAAATAAGTGAAATGAACATATACAGTATGGAAACCACTTATGGAATAAAATTCTTCATGTCATTATTTTAGAAAATTATAAAAAATGCCGAGACACGTCAACTTTGAATTGAGTTGTGCGTTATGTAAACATAAATGTAAATGTACAGGGTGATTCACGCAAGTATGCCATAGTCAGTGTTGTTTTTTTTTAATAAAACATCCTGTATATTTGCATATTTTTGAAATCCTCTTAATGAACCGATTCCAACAAACTAAATATTGTATGGTCAATTATGAATTATACAGGATGAAATTTTTATTTTTACAGTTATTAAACACATACATAAAATACCTGATGTATTTGATTTTAATACATTAAAATAAATGCTCAAAATGTCCTCCTTAACTTTGTTTAAAGTTTGAGGTGAAATATTCCGTATTTCTGTAGTTATCCTGTCTTTGTCTTTGAGGTCTACAATTCTAGTTGGATGTGTTGCATATACTTTGTTCTTGAGATAACCCCACAGAAAAAAATCTAATGGCGTAAGGTCTGGTGATCTAGCTGGCCACTTAATAGTATCTCTTCGTCCAATCCATTTATTGAGGAAGATTTCATCTAAATAAGCTCTTACCATTAAAGCATAATGGGGTGTTGTCCCGTCTTGCTGGAACCAAACATTTTCATTCGGTAAGCTAGAATCTATTGCGTTGGGATATAAGTTTGCAACGCAGGAATAACTTCATTTCTAAGCATATTTAAATATTTTTCAGCTGTCAAATTTCCATCTATAAATATAGGACAATAATATGATACCGGCCCAAACGTTCACCGTTTGAGGGTACTGAGTATGTGTCTCACGCATCCAATTAGGATTCTCTGCTGACCAATATCTACAATTCTGTCGGTTTACCTCTCCATTCAATGTGAATGTTGATTCGTCAGAAAAAAAAATGGTACCAAGAGCTATCTCATTTCTGTTCAGCTAATTCATGAATCTTTCGCAGAAATCCATTCTACGATCTGGATCGTCTTCTGTTAACTCCTGCACAAAAGTTAATTTGTAGGGATGAAGTTTTTCTTTATGAAGACATCTTAGAACAGTTGTATGACTAACATTATTTTCACAGGCAATTTGACGTGTACTTGAAGTTGGATTCTCTTCGACACTTAACAAAATATCCACTTTCACATCATCTTCAACGAAGTGTGGTTTTCTTTTTAATGGTTTGACATGTCCAAGTTCTCTGAATTGTGCATGAATTTTAGACACAGTACTTTATGAAATATTAGGCAATTTTAAAGTAATTTTTCTCATATTTACCTTCTCGTAGTTGTATAAATCGTATGGTTCGACTAGACTTTTTGCGATCTGTATATTGAAAATCAAATCAATTTCTTCCTTTTCTCGCTTTTGCTCAGATAAAACAATTTCCTTTTTTTTTGTGTAAAAACTTTCCATCGAGATCTGTCAATTTTGGGTCTGCGTGTCTCCTCAGGGACATCCTTTAAATTGTACTTTATTATTCCAGCCAAAGGGCAAAGAGTTAGTTTCCAAATCTACGGCGAAACAGAGAAGGAATACGAGAGAAAAAAAATTATAGGATTTCGGTGATAAATTTTGTTGAGAATAACCTTACTCGGGGGTAATAGTATTTAAATAAATTATTCTTTTTGTTAAATTTTTGGGGAAATAAAATCAAAATCTTTTTTATATTTTTAACTCAACGTTTCGTAAGAATAATGAATATATCATAAGGAACAGTCAGAAGATATTTCAATAAAGGTTTTTTAGATATTTATAAATCTAGTTTCATGTTTATTGTGGAAGTTATATGCCTCGAATTTGAGACACACTGTACATAAAGAAAACAAAAATATGTCATAAAGCTGTGACCGAGTCTATAAAAAAATACCAATTAACTATAAAAAATTATAATGTACTTTTTAAATTTCCCTCCCTTCTTTTTTAAAGTCAATAAAAAGACTGTTGGGTTGATTGTTCTCCATAAATTGACGCATTTCGTTTGTTATTCAAATTTCAAATATTCAATTTAAATATCCTAACTATATGTAGGTATAAAACTCTACCAAAAAATGTATTTTACATATTTTCCAGTTAAAATTCAAATAGATGAAAATATTATGACAACTTTTTGAGAGCGATATTGTTTGTAAACTCAAATGGGATTAGGCTCATCAGTTACAAAATATTTAGAAATTTATTATTACTATTACGTTGTCCCGTGACAGCCAAAAATTTGGTAACTCAGACGAGTATTTGTAATATACAGGGTGTACCAATCTTACGACAAACTTCGGTATATGGGTTATTTTAAGAGATATCAAAAAAATTTTCCAACAAAAATAGTAGATGTGTTGAAGGTCCATATTTTGGAATTGTATCGAACTATACAGAAGTCTGCATAACTCCGTTACAAACCAAACATAAGATTTTTCAAATGGGAACCCCTGTATATTATACCGAATTCGGATTGGTTACATTTTTTTGAAGCTTTTGATATTTGGTTTTGCCACGTTATACAGAGTCCTTCAAAAGATATGGACACGTTTATGTGAAAATCGAAGGTAAATCAGCGCTCTGTAGCTTGTTGTACGTTGAAGAAAAAAAATGTATTTTGCCAAACAGAGTTTCGTAACATGATGCAATATCTCCGTATCCTATTAAATCTCAATTATATTCTTCCTTATATACAGGGTGAACGGAAACTCGAACCTATCATTTTCTTTCTTATTTCAAATGGAACACCCTGTATTTTATGGCAAAAATAGAATCTTCGATTATGTAACTTTAATTTTTGTCAAGCATTCCCTATACCCAAAGTTTATAAAAACAGAGTTATTTTGTAATATTTATTGTAAAATATAATTACTCACCTATTATGTGAAAGCATTAAACTTTGTATGTAACAAAAAATCCTAATTAATAATAAATTTTAATGAACAATTTATTCTTAACAAAACTAGCCACCAAAAATATAATCCCAACCGAAATATTGAACTAAAGGTTCAAAATGTTCACCGTTAACATCAAACCAAGTTTGCAAATTTTGCATATAAAATGAAACAGATAGTTTTGAAAATACTTAAAATTTATCATATCTCTCCCTAATAATCGAAACATAGTCTAGAAAATAGTTTTTGTCTTTTTTTTGGACCCCATTGTAAGTAATCTTTCTTTTTGTCAAGTAAAATTCTCCATCAAATTATTAAATATGAATATTTCCACTTTCCATTCTTTTTCAACTTTCAAATAATACATTACCCTATATTTGAACCTCACAGTGTGTTCTATATTACTCCAGACATTGCAACATATTGTGCTATGTGTACAACACATTTTAGTTACATTAATATTTTCCACGGCAGAAACGTGCCGATTTCTTTTTATTTCCTTGCACCATTTTCTCTTTGTGTGCCGTAACATTTCTTAAATATAACCATAAACTACATTTCTTTACCACTCCAGGAAATGACGTTGTTAAAAATTGGTCGGAAAGCTGTACCTGATGGAAAAATTGTGAAAAATGACAACGTATAAATTGATATCGAACGTTCACAATACTTTTCGTTAATTTTCAAAAGATACAGCTACAATGAATGTAGAATACGAGGATTTTCTTTTATATAATTATAATAATAATGTTTATCGCCGACCGTCAGTAAAACCGTCAATTATCAGATTGATTTCCGGAAGTGAACAAACAGTTTACCTTCCTTTCCTTCATCTGCCGCATTTGCGGCAGGTAAAGTGACATATGCGGCAGGTAAAGTATATTTTCTGTCTTTGAGGTGTACAATGCTAGTTGGTTGTGTTGCATAAACTTTGTTCTTGAGATAACCCCGCAGAAAAAAATCTAACGGCGTAAGGTCTGGCGATCTAGCTGACCACTCAATAGTACCTCTTCGTTCAATGCATTTATTGGGGAAGATTTCATCTAAATAAGTTCTTACCATTAAAGCATAATGGGATGTTGCCCCGTCTTGCTGGAACCAAACATTTTCATTCGGTAAGCTAGGATCTATTGCGTTGGGATATAAGTTTGCCAACGCAGGAATAACTTCATTTCTAAGCATATTCAAATATTTTTCAGCTGTCAAATTTCCATCTATGAATATAGGACCAATAATATGGTCGCCTATGACTGCCTATGACCAGCCCAAACGTTCACCTTTTGAGGGTACTGAGTATGTGTCTCACGCATCCAATTGGGATTCTCTGCTGACCAATATCTACAGCTCTGTCGGTTTACCTCTCCATTCAATGTGAATGTTGATTCGTCAGAAAAAAGAATGGTACCAAGAGCTATCTCATTTCTGTTCAGCTTATTCATCAATCTTTCGCAGTAATTCATTCTACGATCTGGATCGTCTCCTGCACAAAAGTTAATTTGTAGGGATGAAGTTTTTCTTTATGAAGACATCTTAGAACAGTTATATGACTAACATTATTTTCACGGGCAATTTGACGTGTACTTGAAGTTGGATTCTCTTCGACAATTGACAAAATATCCACTTTCACATCATCTTCAACGAAGTGTGGTTTTCTTTTCAATGGTTTGACATGTCCAAGTTCTTTGAATTGTGCATGAGTTCTAGAGACAGTACTTTGTGAAATAATAGGCAATTCGGGAAACCTGTGATTAAATAAGTTTGCCACTTCAACTTGACTTCTGCAGTTATCCCCGTACCCGATCATCATTAAAATCTCAATTCGGTGAGTCTCAGTTAAATATTTTATTGTTATGTCGACAAGGAAAGAGTGTTTGACAAAGATTTTAACTGTCAACACATCAACAACTGACAGAATAGAAAACAATCCACATTATTTACCGATTTTGTCTAATTATTGGCGTTTTTAGGCAATTTTTAGGTATTTATGAATGGGCGTAGCAGGTTTTGTTTAATATACAAATACGTCTAATAATTAGTTAGCTTAGATTTTTGATACATCCATATTTAGCTAAATTAAAAAAGTACCAATATTTCAAGTGTAATAATTTATTAATTTTAAAATTTCACCCTGTACAATTCATAATTGACCCTACATTATTCAGTTTGTTGGAATCGGTTCATTAAGAGGATTTCAAAAATATGCAAATATATTCATTAAAAAAACAACAACGACTATGGCATACTTGCGTGAATCACCCTGTACATTTAAATTTATGTTTACATAACGCACAACTCAATTGAAAAGTTGATGTGTCTCGGCATTTTTTGTAATTTTCTAGACACAAAGAATTTTATTCCATAAGTGGTTTCCACACTGTATATAATGTAGAATTCAGAAGAAAGTCTGGTTTGTGCCGCATTTTTAATAAATTTCCCTCTATATGATGGACAACCCACGTATAAAAAATTAAGGGTGTACATTTTGTTACATTTGCTATGTTTCCATTTCATATGCCAGCAATTTTAGTTACAGCTACATATTTGCTACTACTTTAACCCTATTTTTTCCTTTATACTTTTCGAATAAAACTTCGTATAGTTTTCTACGAGTCGGGAAAATTTTCCGTCTGTATTATTTAATGTTTTATACATGCATTTAAATATTTAAATGTCTTTCCAACATACGTTCGACGGTTTTTGTGTAACTCAACAGTAGAGCACCTAATTTTCGTTATCCTTTGACAGACTAGACCGATTTAAAATCTAAAATATTGCAATTATTTAACGAATCCGAACAGGACTTCCACTGTTACCAGACGAAAAAAGAATTTTTCGTTTTTTAATCTCTCAATGATTTGTCGCACGTCATGAGAGAAAGTCGTTTGGAAAATTAAATTTCCATTTTCGGGCCAAATACTACAACGGAAATAGCCATCAGGAATTTTTAATAAATTCCAAAACGGAGAGAAATTGTAGGGGCGTAAATGAGAATAACGAATTTCTGTACTTGATTTTATACATTTTTTATTGTTTAATTCGACAACTGGGATATGACGAAAATTAAAAGGATCAACCTATCCCGTTTATTTTTTCATTGAAACCAATTAACAGGAAATGAAAAATTATTTTCCATACATGTATCAAATTTTCCAATTACATTATTTCCTTGACAAAATTTCCAATAATACTCACACACAACCCTTCATCCCTTGAGAGATGGGATGGAATAAAAGGATACTGTCTTGCTAGGATCACCCTGGGCTACCCTGGGAAGCTGACGCCGAAGAAATATTTGGCGATGACCAGAAAAAACCTACGTTTAACAGTAGGATTTCTGACTGGCCACTTTAAACTAAGGAAACACCTCCATACTATGGGGCTAGTGGACACACCTCTATACAGGATGTGTGAACAGGAAGATGAAACTGTCAGGCATGTCTTATGCGAGTGTCCATTGTTATCGTCAATAAGCGAGTGTGTGTTCGGTGAGTCTTGGCCTACACCTGCCAATTTAAAGAGATTTCTCCTAGTGACCTGTCCACCTTCCTGGGAAGGAAAGGATAGACGATGACCTAGGAGGACAACTCCTCGGGAGGATGTACAATGGGTCACCCTCCCTACTCTACAGATACAGATACCCCTCGTAGCTTAGACAGGCGAAAAGGATACACACATCCTTTTTTCAAGTGAAGGGATTAACTGCTGCTTTTGCAGGATTTACACCATTTTTTTACGATTTTCATGGCTTGTTTCACTAGCCTTCTAATATTTCCCATTACAAATATTACTGGGATAATTCCTCTAGATCCTTCATCCCTTAAATATCAAGACCTCACTTGTAAGAAGATTGTAGATTACAAAGAGGTCCTGTGCATGATTGGAAGACAGTCTGAGCGAACTGTAAGATGGGGGAGTTATTGAAAATGGAGAACGAGAAGCTCAACAAGAGATCCTTCATCCACCAGCCCTTATAAAATTTAATTATGGTTAATTTCAGTGAAAATATGGAAAATGCTAATTTCATCCTCTTCTTACTTTTTTACTCGATTTTATTTTATCAAGATTTTATGTTTAAGAGCGTAATAAGCTGAAGCAGTTCAAATTGAATATTTATTTCAATTTTTTTCTCTTAGAATTAATATTAAAAAACCCATAAATGTAAATTTAATTTTCTCAACTTTACGTAGCCCCATAAATTCTGATTGCACCTGAATTTTTGTCGCAAGATGAAAATTAATCAGAATTAAGTAAATTTGAAATTAAAAATAAACGGTTCGAAATTGGTATAAGAGTGATTTGACGTTGAATTTTTCTCTTGGCGACGGACCGTGAAACGAGCGCCTTAAGTGATTTAATTTGCGTCCGCTTTATTTTTTTCATCTTCATATATTTTCATTTTAAGGACCGTTTAGATAAAACAAAAATTATTCGATTTCCATTTGAAACAATTTTGGTCCTTCGAACCGGATTTTTTATTTCAATTAATCAAAGCTATCTATTTGAGTTTTGCGTTGAAAAACAGTTAACAGCACTCTTTTCCATTGTTTAGGAAAAAACTCGAGTAATCAAAACTATCAATCAAAGCGTTGTACATAACGTTACACTCCAACAAATCCCGACTGTCTGATTCAGCAAAACTTTCCCAGAAGCCCAACTTCATTATGAAATAACTTCCACTTAGAAACTTTAAACTTCGTGATTTACACCCTCAAGAATAAAATGTGCAAAGTTGATCTCATGAAAATGTTTTCGGTAAACAGGGCCGGACTTTTTCAAAACAAATATCCCATCTCAATATTGACTTTTTCCCAAAATCACCTGGAATGGAATAATGTTGGGACATCCTGACAACCTACAGATACATTGCGAAGGCTCAAATCATGGTATGCGTTCTATGATTACTAAGGTCGAGATAAGCTATAGTCTGTACAGAAAGTACGAGGAGTAATAAATCATTCATTTAAGTAGATTTCATAGACGTACCAAAATATATTTTAAGAAGGTATACCGTAAGGTACATTTTGTATTGAACGAATGAGTTGCAGCTATGCTAAAGAATATACGATTTATGTCAGAGGTAACGGGATGTACTAATTTTAATAAAAAAAAGTTATAGAGGTACATAAATTTTAGTAAGTTTGATAAAGAAAGGCAACACAGTTTATTCATAATAGAAAACAAACCAATCTGTAACAATAATTATTTTATATATTTTTGTATATATGTGTTGATATACAGTTTCCAAATCTTGGCAAGATGAAAACATTAAAAGCGGAAGGCAGGCATTCGTGGAAGGTTTGTCGTTAGGTTTGCAGCCACCATCTGGAAAAGGAAAAAGACTTATCATTGTCCATGTTGGAAGTTCTGAAGGTTTTGTTGATGGTGGATTATTAACTTTTATTTCAAAACGCACGGGGGACTATCACGAAGATATGAATGGGGATGTCTTCGAGGAATGGTTTGTTCAAATGTTGATTCTGATTCCAAAAGGGGCTGTTATTGTTATGGACAACGCAAGTTACCATTCACGGTTACGAGAAGCATTGCCCACAAGTCGTTGGCGTAAAGCAGAGCTTTTGGAGTGGCTTATTTCGAAAAATATTAAGTTTCCAAAAGATCCACTAAGGAAAGAACTTTACAGAATTGCAAAAATGAACAAGAATAAATACAAAACCCACATTGTAGAAGAAATGGCTTCTTCTCGTGGTATATCAGTTCTTCGACTTCCCCCTTATCATTGTGAACTTAATCCCATAGAATTAATATGGGCTCAGGTAAAGGGGGAAGTTGGAAAAAAATACTACTTTTAAAATAAACGATGTTGTGAAATTATTTGATAGTGCTGTAAGTCATGTTAGTAAGGAAAATTGGACAAACTGTATCGAGCATGTTATCAAAGTAGAGGCAAATATGTGGAAAATTGACAATATTTGTGATGATTTAATCGACCCTATTATTATTAATGTCAACAACGATTCTTCCTCTTCCGAGTCGGATATAGAATAAAATGTAAGTAATAAATGTATTCCAATAATTATTTCTTTTCATTTTTTATGATATTATAATTTAAAACGTATTTTTTTCCCAAAATACACACCACTGCATTGCGTTATTGCTTATCTGCTAATCCTTTAACAATGAAGAAACCCTAAACTTTGCTACAACTGAAACAAATACGGGGTCGATCTACCTGGTTTTTGGATTTACGGAAGAAATGTAATTTAAAGTAAGAGATTTATCAGAAATTTCATGGTGCTCCCTGTAAAGGTTTTGCATACTTAATTAGGGTTTATTACTCCTCGTACTTTCTGTACAGACTATAATATTCTCAGGCTTAGGACTAAATATCCTGTCCAAAAATATTCTGCCAAAAAAAAACCTAAAAGACTTGTATCTAGGCTCAGACATATTTTCAGTTAAGGATATTCTTGAACAGAATTTTATTGGCTGGGGTTATTTTTGGACGGAGTTTTTTTGGCAGGATATTTTCGACAGGATATTTTTGGACAGGATATGCTCGTAGCCAGAGCTTCCAGGTATATATATACACATGACGAGAAAATTACTGGAGAGAAGATGAAGAGTTTCCTAAACTGAAACCTGGATGTCCTAAAATTCCTTCAAGCAATGAAGAACTGCTGGTGTCTGAGACTCAGGGGCCACAAAAGCTCTTGGAGGCCTCGGTAAATGTTGATTCATACATACAACATTTTTGTTTTACAAAAAATTTCAATTCCTGAACTGTCTGTGAATGTAAATTGTTGGCAAAATGGATAGCATCTCACCATTTTGTTCAGCTAAATTATATACAAACTTTCTTAACAATCTCGAGCATCCGACACCCCTCGTCGTGAAAGAATGAAAAAGTTTTTCCGTTAGAACATATCAATTCTCGTTAGAAAGTAGAATTTCCGACCAGTGTTTTTTTTTTCAAATTATTTGAAATGGTGCAAACGACGCCACAAAGAATAAAGATTTTCCGGACGAGAAATTAATTTAAGTTGAACCGCCGTTCTCGATAGATTAACGTTTCAATTGCAACCAAAAATTTAGATTCCTATTGTGTATATTTTTCCGTTGCAACAAAGTATTATCCCCAATAACTGCTTCATGTAGCAACACTTGTGGAAATTCCCGCGCTCTTTCCTGTACATGAAACAATTGGACAAGAGCTAGTTATGAGAACTTTAGGTAATGGAGCACGGTGTACTTAAGCGAATGAGACGACAGCGCATCCTAACAAAAGATCCATTCATGCAAAATGACGTGCAAAGCATTGTTCCGCTCCAACTTTATTCTTCGATTGAGTTATCTATGCATCCTGAATTGAATACCATCGAAACAAATGTGTAAGTGTACTGTGACGTTCCCTTCAACATAAATTTTGATTTACCTACGAGGTTAATATTTGGATGTAAACAATTTATATGGGATGCAAAAAATGTATATGGGATACAAAAAATGTATATGGGATGCAAAAAATGTATATGAGATGTAAACAATTTATATGGTTATATAGAAACAACAACAAGATTTCTGCGTAAAAGCACCCAAGTAACACAATAAGCATCGAAGTAGATTTAAAATCGACTTTTGTGTCATTCTTGAAGCTAATGGGCAATTAAAACCGTCCACTAAAGCTTCTACATGTAGCATTCATTACGTAATCGCTGCCTAAAGGGAGCGCGCGGTTTGGCCTTAAAGTAGATTTGAAAGCTTATTAGCAATTCAACCTGTAGGCCTAAATAGCCATAAATTGGCACCAAAAGAGCATTTTATTATACTTGATTGGCTGTCAGAGTGATATAAAGAAGCAGTCGTTTAGTCCAGATATGGCTTTCAACGCTTTGAATGATAATGCGCAGTTAAACATTTCTCGTGAGAACGTAATGAAGTTTTGTTTTGGATAAATATTAGATTGATATTGGAAATTTATGCCAACAGTTATGTAAGTGTTCACAAAAACAAACATCGTCAACTGTGATGGCAGATCTTTCCTTCAATATAATATATTATGACAATTATTATTGTTTTTGAAACTGGAAAATATCATTGTGAACCAATAGAAATCTCTGCAAATATATAAATACATCCTGAAAACAGATGGCCCAGTAATAACTGTGAGCAAAATATACTTCATAAATTAAATTATTTCATTATGAATTACGGTGTTGTCATATTCAATTTTGATACCTATCAATGAATTATATAGGTACATCCAATTGAAATTAAAGTTTTTCATAGTATTTTCAGTTGGATTGATTGATAATATTA
The DNA here is from genome assembly GCA_910591675.1 of Galerucella calmariensis. Taxonomy (NCBI): domain Eukaryota; kingdom Metazoa; phylum Arthropoda; class Insecta; order Coleoptera; family Chrysomelidae; genus Galerucella; species Galerucella calmariensis. The sequence goes on along the minus strand of CAJUYG010000150.1, from coordinate 242,208 downwards.
TATGTGATGGATTATAGTATATTATTAAACGAGCACTTTATGATAGCCATGATTCACGATGGGTGACGTTTGCGTCACGAGCCGCAGGCGAGGGGCGCAAGTCACCCAAGTGAATTATGGCCATAAATTGCGAGTAGAATACTATACTTTGTCCACGACACTTAATTTATTTATTAATAAATAAAAGTCAGTAGCGATTTGGCATATTACTAAATGAAATGTGTTACTTGGGCACTCTTTAACGCTACAGGTACTTGTCAATAAATTATTATTATGTCAATAATTATGTCGTGTGTGTAAGGTAATTAAAAATATAAAGAACCCCTTTGGAGTAGCAAAGACTTCGAATTCCGTTTTGTACTCACTTCTTTATACTTTTCGGGTTTTAATGAACATTGAAGGTTTATTTTAATGAAAACCATCTGTCAGTCAACAAAATTTATATTTAATTAACCCAAAATCCTATCAAACTAGACAGAGAAGAGGATACCAGAAATCAAAATGCAATCGCCGCATTTCCTACGACTTTTCACTTGGATAAACACAGGATTTATGTGTGTTTAATGTGTGTACATTGTATTTGTACGATGGAGAAAATTGAGAGAAATTTCTGACTTGCTGATTTTAGAACTAGATTGAAAATTAGGCCAGGAAAATCAAAATGATGGAAATTTTTCAACTTGGACGCTATTGGACTTGATCTTGCCAAGTTTTCTGAAGCTTTTGGCTATTCTTGTCTCATTTCCTTAATTTTTTCTTCATGACGCTCTTCATCCAGTTGTAAGTAAGGCTTTATTGAACCAGTTGGCAAAGGCGTGACCAGTTATTTTTTCCAACTGACAGGAAAATTCCCTTTCCACATGTAGTGCATGTTTTTGACAATATATGGCACCTCGCCTATCAAATAATCAACATAAAAAGAAAAGTGTGTTGTAACATTACATCTTCTGTATCTGTATCTGTAAGATTTTTAAGGGTGGCTGACCCCACAGCACTTAGGCCACAATTGGCCCATTGTGTATCCTTCTGAGCATGGAGGCTAGATATAAGGAGCACACACTTGTATAGAAAAAAAGTCGAAAAAGTGTCCACGAAAAGCATTTAATAGTAGATAGCGCGAGAGTAGCAAATTGGTCTGAGGACTGAGTGAAGTACACCAAGTTAACCTAACAAAATCTTTGTCTATATTGGTGTTTATGTTTATTTTATAAAAGTTGAATCTAAATTAACAATTAATGGTAAAAACGAGTGTTTTGAAAAGTTGTCAAGCTAGACTAAAATGATAAAAAATATCACCGAATAGTAATTCGGTGAAAATATCAACCGCTATCTCTGTATTTTTTCTGGCCAACAGTTCGTGAAATAATTTCACCATAACCTTAGCATTGAAAGCAAATGATTATATTTGTCACACTCATTCTAAAGAGTAAGAGGATCGTATAATAATAAAAGAATAGGTTCACATTGAAGGGAGCTCAAGATATTTCCCACTATTTATTGATGTAAAAGTGAATATATTTAATTGTCTTGTTTGGTAACGTTTTTGAAAAGAGATATTCCATCCATATTCAATACAATAACTCTATAATTTCGTATTTTGTATACTGATTTTAAGTTTCAATTCAAAATAAACTTTCAAGCGATATATAGATTTCAACTATAGACAAAGGGCTGTGTTGGAGTAACTGACCCAATTTGTACAGATCAAATAATTAATAAATGATTATACACATCAATCAAATATACTTACTTTGTACAGTGAAATTAATTAACAGTATTAAACATAGGATTAAAAATTTAAATTTTAAAATCTAACATAACAAAAACATTCTAAAAAAACTCTTTGCAGAATACCTGAAAACACTTTTTAGTCAAATACTTTTCCACCAAAAGCTTAAACACACTGGCTTCTAATTCCTTTCATCTTACGAAAAAAATGGACCCCTTAAAACTCTGGGTCCATCTTGACATCTATGACTACTTCAAGAATTATACTTAATTTAACAAGTTATCTCCTTAAATGTACTACTTGTGTTTTTTTAAATGTTTCATACTTTATTTGTTGAATTGGCCCACATTTGAAACATATGTTTACAGAATTGTAACGAGATACCTACCAAGAGTTTTAGCAAACTATTTGGGAGTAAATACGATGCAACATTATGCAACCTCTTATTATATACAGATTCTACAACATATGCAAATGTACAGTAAGTAAATAAAGATGTTTACACAAGTTTTACCAAGTTCATACGAGACGAAACGTGGAATCCGAAGAGAGCTCAAGAAGTTTGTATAGATCATAAGGATCGCTTATATTACAAAACTTCAGTAACAGGTTTATCTCTTAGTTTCTCATTAACTCATCTGGATAAAACTATATTTCATATAAATATTCATATCACTTTGGTGAGGTATTTTCTTTTAGCTAGTGAATTTTTGCTAGAAAGGATAAATATAATTTTTAGTAAATACAGCGAAACTTTATGCAACTTTAGGCTACCCACCGTTTTATGTCATATTTGCCTAATATCGGAAAATGATATTCTGTTGGAATATCATACGAGCCAAGTATATCCCTTATATTCCAACTTTATTACTCTTATTTCGAAATAGACATATATTACTCAAAATTTACTTACTCAATTTGCTTTGCAATAAACTATTAAATTGCGACCTCAATGTGGTCGAAGAGGATAAGAAAATTATATCTCAAATTCCATCACAATTTATATTTCCAGTAGGAGAAGGAATAGAAGCTCAGTGTAAGGTCAAAAACCACCTCCTCACTTCTTAGAAATCAGACAACCTAGGACATGCCACAAGACGGTACGATGAAAAAGTATATTTTACGGAATTAAGCAACAAGAAGGAATGGGATCCAAATACCATTACCAGAATTGGAAAGAATGCCGTTCAATGGTACACAGACGGCTCAAAAGCAATAGAAAGAACTGGGATAGGAGTGTTCGGGCCAGGAACCAAACACTCTGAAAGCTTGGGAAAAACCCCAAGTATATTTCAAGCGGAAATCCACGCCATAAGAAAGTGCGCCCAGTTCAATATTGATAAAGGATACAGAAGACATAGGATTTTCATAATGTCGAATAGTCAAGCAGCCATTGAAGCACTGAGCTCTTGTGTAATCAGTTCCAAAATGGTGTGGGAATGCTTAGACAAACTCAATGAACTAGGTGAGAACAATATAGTCACCTTACTATGGATTCCTAGACACACTGGAATAAAAGGAAATGAAATAGCAGATGGAATAGCAAAGAGGGGGACTGAAATATTTTTCTGGGGGCCTGAATCCTTTTGCCCCAATGTAATATTGGAAGAAATAGGTAGAGCCGAGAAAAAGAAAAGATCTGACCATTGGAAAGATCTAGTAGGACTTATACAATCAAAAACTCTTCTGGTTGACTACAACCTGCTGAGATCAAATGAATGCATAAGTCAAAGTAAAACTGCGCTAAGAGTTTTAACAGGGATCCTAACGGGACATTGTCGCCTGAATGGGCACCTGAAAAAGCTCATAATAGTGGAGGCAGGAGAATGCAGATTTTGTGGCATGGAAGAAGAAACCTCCATCCACATGCTTTTCAACTGCACAGCACTTCAGAATCGTAGAGCACAGCACCTGGGATATTACTGGACATTTACCTACGATGAAGCCTGCAGACATCCTTAAATTCCTCCGGGAAATAGGATTAAAGGAGCTACTAGTTTCTGAGACTCTCCTAGGAAACTGAGTAGAAGTAAGGGGGCACAATAGATCTTTTAGGTCTCAGAGAATGTCACCCCAAAATACATACATACAAGGTCAATGTGGCCAACCAAAAATGTTTTTTATAACAAGAATGTCAGTTAATATCTACCAATCAAAACATACGACGAATCGGTGGCCAATCAGAAGAATTGTTTGGAAACTCGGGTCGCAATTAAAATTCGTCCAACTACGTTATTATCAACGACGTGCTTTTTAAAATCAAACTAATTCATCTTACTTCAAGTACTGGTATGTTATACCATAGAAAAACTAACGAGATCTAATTATAGAAATTGCTAGTAGAAGTAAAAAATTATATGTACCTGTTTTTACAAAAAACTGATCGTTAGTGAGTATTTCAAAGTAAAAATATGCGCGTTTTTTAGAAAAAAAATTCGAAATAACATCGCTGAATATGGCATTCATACATTTCCTGCTTTTAATTTTTCTATATTCCACTTTAACGCTGAACGTTAAATCAACACACATGTTTGACGTTTCTAATGTATCTATACAGTTGGCAGAAGCAAACGTGAACTCTGGTGGGCGTGTTCATGAATAACAATTCGATATTTTGAATCGATAAACAAATATCGATACCATAAATGTCAACTGTTAAGAGATATGTAAACAAAGTCAAACTTGCTATAAATGTAACTCTAAATATTAATAAAAAAATTTATATTGGACAAAAACTAAAACTACCGTTTGCCCTGATTGTCTATATTTTCAAATTATTTGACTGTATTAATGTCATGAAGAAGAAGGGTCAAGTTTCTATGGAAAGCAACAAAATATGAACTGGTTATAGTCCAGTGTTGCCGATGCAAAAATGAAAATTACCCGAACTTACTATTCAAATTATCAGAATTTGTCAAAATTACCAAAAGGACACATTGGTTATCTAAATAAAGTCTTCGACCCCAGTCAATATGGAAAATCCCCCAAAACAATAGCCATTTTATATATCCCTTCTACAAAATATTCGAAAAACTATTGGATCCAAATTAGTGAAAATGTCTAAAAATCGGATAATCATCCTCGCATTGACAACACTGATACAGAATGAATAAAATGATGTATGTTGATGAAATAACTCGGTCCTATTATTTCGATTATATTTAACAATTACTAATTGACAATCGTTAACATTGGCTCTTGATTGGCTGCTTGCGATGACCTTTTTTTAGTTCGCATATTTTCCGGGGCTCATGTTTGGTTCTGACAACTGTATTTCTGTGGTTCTCATAAAATTTTAAGATTGTGTTGGTTAAAGCATGCGCCGTATAGTTGGTAGGGTTATAAACTTCATGTGGAATACAAATTATTTGATATTTGACTAGACTTCAAAAAATAGTGAGTTGTAGTCATGGTAGTTGAAGTGATATTCGTAATTTTCTACCAATTTGACAGACATCTAGTTTGGTGTATCTTAATGCACTTTTAGTTCTGTGGTTTATACGGCAATTTGACGTAAGAAAACGTCAGATTTTTATAATCAAAGCCAGTCTAATCACATAATACACCATCTCAAGAAGAAACGAAGCTTGTGATATTTTACAATTCATTTTCTGAGTGCGCATGTCTGACAGTCGCCATTTTAAGTCCGTTATCTGTCAATGACATGTGATTCTATTGTTTACCAAAGAATTTTCTTTGTTGTAAGCTTTTTGATTATTTACATATTCTTTTGCGTGTAGATAACATTTTGTTTACATTTTTTGAACAATTTCCTCAGTGTAACTTGATCCGTTAACTGTCAACGTCAGTTTGAAGGTCACGATATTTTGCCTGTTTGGCTGGTGTATTCTGTATTCCTACAATCAAAGTCAGTCTACTGCGAAGGCAAACGCAAGACTTGGAAACGGTGGCTATTATTATTATTAAGATCTCCACTATTACTAAATCAAAAGACAAGCAAAAATGAAACCATTTGCTTCTAATTATCCACCCCCATTCTTTATTATCTAAATTAAACCGCTTTTTTTAACTATCAATTAAAAAAATCGAACTACTGATCTCTCCAGTAGATATTTTCGAAAACTAAAGTACAAAACCGAATTCTATCAAGGAGATAAGCGATAACATATCCAGCACCATTAATTTATTTTTATTGTTTTCGTTGAGTTTCAATTTATTATTTTGGTGATGTTTTGAAAAAGTAGATGTGGATAAGAAGCGAAACACACACACAGACAGACTGGTATTCCATATCTCTTTCCGCAGGCACACAAACCAAATCAATTAACTTGAAAAAATTCGATTTAGATTTTAGATCGTAAACAGACACGGGCTCAATTTAAATAAACCGAAATTTCAAAATAAATATTCACATTGTCTACTTGTTTAATAATTTTGTATAAGCTCGTTCGTATATTTCCTTAGATTTTCGTCCTTACAACATAATTTCCTATTTTAATTATTATTATTTAATTTATTTGACATTTTGAACTTTCCGAATATATTTTCTTCCAATCCGGCTCTGTTATAGATCGTATCTTTGTCTAAATACAACATTTAGGCACACCTGAAGAGCACGAATGGTAAATTTATTAGACTTGTTGTTTTATTTTTATTTCTTTCAATGACATCACCCATAAATAGTTAAATTTATCGGTCACTATTTTGTGTTATTTTCAAAAGAAACACTTTATCTGTAAATATACACTGTATATTTTATTTTGAAGTCGATTTCACTCAAACTTTTAACTCTTTTAAGAATATTTTAATATTTAAATACGTGACAGATTAAATTAATCCTTTCCTCGGATCGGATCATTCCTATTCTAGTATACTATTATTGAAAAAATGTGAATGAAATGGAAAGGTCATACTGAAAATGTCATTGAAATAGAAAGTAAACGCAAAATGGTATTGATATTATTAATTGGATTGGAACAGTTGGTACAAGGGGAGAGAAAAGTTCACGTTTTAAAAGTATATAAGAAAAATACACACAAGGAAAAATATATATTTATCAATAACCTTTATTGAATGTCACTCAATTTATAGACCTTGGGCTAACAAAACCCCTAGCGTTAAAAACACGGGACGCGTAAACATAGACAGCTTTTTCAGCTGTGCTTTATCAGAAAGTTTTGACGTTTTCACCAATGAAGTTTGACGCAATCTTTTAAAAATGGAAATAGAGAGAGGAGGAGAGAGAAAAATGTGGATGAAATACAAAAAACAGTAACTAATAATTGTATTACTGTTGATTCTACAGATTAAATACGTCGTATGACCTTGTCGTTCGGCATTTTTGTCGTTTCGATTGAATGGGTGGCGTATTCTGTCATTGTGGTATAAAAATATGTATGTTTGTACCAGATATATATTGATGTAATTTAGGAAGTACCTAGTACTCATGTGAAAAAAGTGCCTTAATACTTTGAACATTGTATTTGTGTGCTTGCTCTGTAATATTGGTGTGTGCTTCAAGATGCCAAATTGTTCAAAGGGGTACGTTAATTGAATAACTAAAAAATTATACATATAAGAAGATTTAAGGACTTTACCGGACCCATCTTCGAACAGCATTTTTAATTCACTTATCACGATTTTTAAAAAGTCTTGGTATTCCACTAATATTTGCTGCACGCTGCACTATATTTTGTTCCTCTACCTCAGTAGTCCTTTAATAGTTAATGAACCGTTGACTCTACTACTCCTATAAGGAAAATGATGAGCATTCAATACCATGTTAATATAAAAGTAATATTCTTACCAATTGCTTGAGAAATTGTAGATATAATATGAATGTATTTGTTTTTGTCGGTCCTAAATGACCTATAAGTTCACCATTTATATTGTTTTACCGGACTAAGCGAGGAGCTGGTACTCGAAGTAGAAGGATCCATTTATTGCAGATATTCAATATTAATGCTTACTGAAGTTTTTAAAGGAACGAAACTAAGAGAAAATAAAAAATAACAAGAGCAGATGCGATGACCAATTAAGTATATCTATCTGTCAGAACTATCGGAACTGTCAAAAATGAAAACTATCAGCTGATGTCAATATTAAAAAGTGTTGTGTGAAACTGGGCGGAATCTGACCAATCAGAGGTCTACAGAATTGCCAACTTAAATTCAAATTACTCCTCCTGGTTTTTAAATGAGGTTATAGAAAAATATGAAATTTTTCGGTTGGCAACTTGTACTTAAGTCCCTGATTGTTGAAACGGTGTATGTCCGGACAAGCAGTCGACGTTTATCAGTCATGAGAAACGTAGCTTATTTGTATGACATCGCAATTTACCCCCAAGTAAGCCAATGCCATTTTTAAGTCATTCACAACAACTTTTTGTCAAACGGTAAGATTTTTTTCGCAAAATGACCACTTCTTGGAACTATCCCGACCCAGTATTGCAAGATGAACTTAGAAAAATCGCCGATGCAATCGTAGCACCCGGCAAAGGCATCCTAGCAGCCGACGAATCAGTTTCCACTATGGGTAAGCGATTACAAGATATCGGTATGGAAAATAGCGATGAAAACAGGCGAAAATACAGACAGCTGCTCTTCACTACGTGCCCAATTATCGGAGACTACATTTCCGGGGTAATTTTATTCCACGAAACCGTTTACCAAAAAACCGATGACGGCACACCTTTTATAGAATGTTTAAAAAAAAGAGGTATAATTCCCGGAATTAAAGTAGACACCGGGGTCGTTCCGCTCTTCGGCAGCAACGACGAATGCACCACTCAAGGCTTGGACGATATGGCTAAACGTTGTGCTCAGTACAAAAAAGACGGATGTCATTTCGCCAAATGGAGATGCGTTTTAAAAATAAAATCCAACACACCATCTATCCAATCACTTATAGAAAACGCCAACGTTTTAGCCAGATACGCTTCAATTTGTCAAGCTGCTCGAATCGTACCGATAGTAGAACCAGAAATCCTGCCGGACGGAGACCACGACATACTAATCTGTCAAAAAACAACGGAAACAGTCCTATCCTACGTATATAAAGCACTTTACGACCACAATATATTCTTGGAAGGTACCCTATTAAAACCCAACATGGTAACAGCAGGACAAAGCTGTTCGAACAAAGCTACAGCCGAACAAATAGCCGCAGCAACAGTGACAGCTTTCCAACGGAGAGTACCGGTAGCAGTACCTGGTGTTACATTTTTATCCGGTGGTCAATCTGAAGAAGAAGCTACTGTTAATCTAAACGCCATGAATCAGTATCCAGGAAAAAGACCTTGGACGTTGACCTTCAGTTATGGTAGAGCGCTGCAAGCTTCCGTTCTTAAAGCTTGGGCTGGGAAAGATGAAAATATTAAAGCCGGTCAAGATGAGTTGTTGAAACGTGCTAAAGCGAACAGTGATGCTAGTCTGGGGAAATACATTCCTGGTAGTATTGAGGGTAAAGCGGGAGCCACTGGGCTGTTTGTCAAGAATCATGCTTATTGATTGGGGGGAAAATGTAATTTTGTAAATTTGAAGTGTATTAATAGATTTTGTTTGGTGGCAGATGAAATGTTTTTTATTTTTTCGATAAGTTTGTGGTTTTCATCAATATTTTAATCTTAAACATGTTGTCCATCAGCATCTAAGAGAGAAAGATAGAAAGTCAGAGGCTTAGGCTGTCTTTCTCTAATAGCGCATATGCTATAAACACAGACAAAGACAATTTAGAGTTATTGGAAACACGAATTTACTGCCTTGCAGTAATTGTGATGACCTTAAATAAATAGTGCTCGACCTTAAAACAGACTTAAAATTTGGAGTTATTGAAACATAAAACTCTATAATGGCATTATATTGAGGTAGGTCTCACAGATGACACAGATCACCTACACATTGTGACATATAAATATGAAACATGAAATAAAGTCGGGATGGTGCACTGCAGTAATCGCGCACAAATAAGGACAAGTACTAACCTTAATATTGTTTACCTTATTTAAAACATCAAATGCGCATGCGTATATGTCACTATAAGGACAGCACTATTACTGCTTGACCTTATAAAAGTTCCAATAACTCTCTAGAGACATGGTCATTTTAGACCAAAAGCACAGATTATAAAAAGAACAGATACGAATCCCGGTAAATCATCAAACGATTTTCAGCTCCGTCGTCAATGACCTTGGACCTTTAACTCGGTATGGCCGCGATGTTGCCAGTTTGAAATATTTTCTGAATTTCTTAAAAAATAGCATTGTTGTCTCGGAGACAATAACAATTCTAGTGAATTTTTACCGGACAAACCATTGCTTGGAAGAAAGAAACGCATCACACCTTTTTTGTTGCAAAACACTCCCCCTACACAGTGGTATTTTTTATTTTTTTCTATCTTCCTCCCAGCGCGATTTTTTTTCCAATTTGGGAAATCGATAGACTGGTAAACTTTCTTTATATCAATCTCCATACTTTGAGGTACCTACTTATGAAAAAAAAATCAGCCGTATTGCTAATTACTTGTATAGCTGTTACCCCTATTATCTGGCCGCGTTAATACCATCGAGCCCTATACATTTTTTATGTGTGTATTTAGGTCTCCTTCACGTTAATCCATGGTTTGACCTAATAATGTTATTCCTGAAATATCTCAATCTGTGTCACTTGGTTTCATTCAGCGTATCACAGTTAAAATCAAATTTAACACAGACAAAATGTCCCCGAATCGAATTTATCAAGATAAAGCACCGAAATAATCATTTAATGCAGATTTCGTGACCTCTGAAAAACATTTTTGCGTGATCCTACCAATTAGAACTCAAAAATAAATTTCATATATTTTTCCGACATTGTAAACCGTATGAAAATTATTCGTTTCACGATTCTTTAACAGGACAAGTAAATTGCCTCTTCAAGACAGAAACAGTACCTTAAAAACGTCACTTAAAGTATGCGAAAATGTTATTCAACAATTTTGAATGCCTAAAGGGAAAGTATACTTTGTATTTCTTAAATCTAAGGAAACGGTATTTTAATTAATACCATTAACATTCTCCGAACTCAATGAGGTTGCACTTTACATTAATGTCACTCCCAATAATGTTTGAAACTTTCTTCTTATTGCTAGCAGTGCTCTCTTTCTCTTCAATGTAACCGGTCGTCTCAGATAATTCACATCTTCTGCAAGATCTATAAATGTCTACCGCCTTCAAAAATAAATAAGACATACATTCTATTTTATTTAAAGGGGAAGGGTGAATGAAATAATGTAACTATATATATATATATAATCTTAAAGCCCTTCTACCACTTAGTGGTGTAGGGTGTGTTGCGGCTATTCTTCCGTCACGAATATTTTCCACTCTTTCCTAATTTGAGCTAAGTCCCTCGCTTCTATCCAGCTTCTTCCTCTTTTATCCAGTAATCCAGCTATTACCTTATCCCAAGTTTTTCTTGGTCTGCCCCTTTTTTTATTTTTTTCAATTTTTGCTTTCCATATTCTCTTTACTGGTCTTCGTTCATCCATACGTTGTAAATGTCCCCACCATTGTAGTTGTCTTTCTTCTACAAATTCTAAGGTATACCCAGGTCTTTTCTGATATCTATGTTTTTCATTCTATCCTCTTTTGTTACACCTCTTACTCTTCTCAAATATTTCATCTCTGTTGCCTGTATTTTACTTTTTTGTTGTCCTGTTAACACCCATGTTTCACATCCATATGTAAGTATTGGTCGATATATTGTTTTGAATACTTTTAATTTCGTTTCTTTAGATATTTCTTTTTTGTTGATAAATTTTGTATTCATGGCATAGTATAGTTTGTTAGTTTTAACTATATCCAAACTCCTACTGAAGGGATGGACTGATAAACACGCTGGGGCAGCTATTGAACTACCAAGGAGTAGGTTGAGGAAGATAGCAGGACTCCTAACAGGGCACTGCAGTATGAGGAAGCACCTCTACAATCTAGGAGTAGAGGAAAGTTCCCTATGTAGGGGTTGCGGCATGACTGATGAAACGTCAGTTCATGTTCTCTTAGAGTGTCCACACTGGGCTGTATTACGCAGGCGAATCTTCGGAGTCACTGTCATGGCTCCTGGGGACACAAGCAGGCATCCACTGAAAAAGGTTGTGGCCTTTATTGAAGGGCTCGGCTTCATGGATGACTAGGTAGCAGGAATGGCACAATGGGCCCGCCAGTGGCCTCAGTGCCGGAACCGTGACTCTAGTTTGGCTAGGTCAAGGCTCGCCTGCACATTCTGTAGTAGTAGTAGTAGTAGTTTTAACTATTCTATCTGCTTCCTGTGTTCCGTTTTCGTCTACTATTGTTCCTGAAAATGTACTGAAAATGTTCAACTTGCTCTATTTTGTCTTGTTTTTGTTTATTTCCATTCCCATGTCCATCATCGCTGCATTCCACACATTTATGTTTTCTTGTAGCTCTCTTTCATTGTTTGCTATTAAGATGACATCGTCTCCTTCACTGATGTATACCCTGCACAATTGTAAATGTCCCACACATACTTTTTTACTTAGTAAAAAATGTAACTAAAGTGTACTAAAATTTTATTTATTATTGATATACGATATTTCTACAACAATGCACACAAAACGAACATAATTTGAGATTGCAGAAGCAGTTCGTGAAGCGAAAATTAAAGAGAGAGTAGTACTATGTCTTGTAAGATTGTTAAATATTACAACAACATCCATTCTAACTATCAACATTCGAAAGAATTCCTATTTATTATACGTTAGAATGGTGAAATCAATCTCGTTTTAAAAAGTGACTGTAGTCTATCAGTTATTTAAAGTTATTAACATTCTCTCTGGTACCACACCCAAGAAACCAGTAGATGAGAAAGGCAGTTTTAGTTTTAATACCATCAAGGTTACTACTCGATACTACCTTCCTGCCTAACAGTGTAATTACCTCAGGACTGGTCGGGTCTTAAGAAAAGTAATAATAATGGACAGGAGTGTATTTTGTATGAAATTAATTTCTTTTTATTCAGGGACGGGAGCCTTTCGGTAAGCAACATATTTAATTCAAACTTTGTACACTTCTCAAGGACCGATAATAATACAATCTACTAATAAAATATAGGGTGCTCCATTTATAAACGCTCAGATTAATTCGGACTACTAATAGGGCATGTCCACGACAGTTGACATTGACAATACCTTGGTGGTAAAACAATAAACAATAGACATGATAAAAAATTATCAAACAACAAACAACTATTCACCAATATTATATATTATTAAATATACAAGCTCAACAATCAAAATAACTTAAAAAATACACTGAAGCAAAACGAACTAAACTCAAACATGATCTATCATTATAAATCAGCATAACCTCACTTAAGTACCACGTGGTCTGAACGCTTTGTTTATTGTTTTACCACCAGGCTAGTTTGTGACGTCACGTGGACATGCCTTATATAGTAAACCATTTTTCAGTCCGGTTCTGGTAATACCACATACAGAGAGCCAACTTGATTATAAAAACATTAGATGGGTGTATACCTGGAAACTCATTCTCTTGATCATTATATATTATCTCGTAAAATATGGCGGAATTATTAGATTTTAATTATCCTTTCGAAAAATAAATTAGAGAAGACTAGCTTTTATAAAGTAGCCGATACTTCCAGACAACGGTTAATTTTCAAAATACCTTCTAGTCATTTTTAAAATCGTATAATTGGTTTGCAGCCGAAGCACGTTAAGTTTTTTATCAGATTTACCACCCTCTCCAGTAGGTACCCCTTATGCGAGGTTTATAAATGTCTTCACCATCATGATTTATATACAATTTTTCCTCTACTAGCCTAATTTAAGACAAAAATTAAAAATAATTCACAAACGCACAAGGAGCGTTTACCCCGTCGTCTGACTGACAAGTAAACTGTCAAGTTTTCGATATATTATGAACGTACTCGTTAATGTCATCAGTCATTTTTGGTTGAGCGCGAATTTTAAACTAATGGCATTTTTATTCAAATAATTTTATCTTGATAGGTAATTTCAAGCAGCAAATATATTAAGGACAATCTCCTGGGTATACAAAATTATGTTGCACAAGTTTTTGTTGAGCTACTATCCCTGAATTCTCAAAATATTTGAATTTGTCTATTTGTTTAAAATTCGCGCTCAACCAAAAAAGTTCGATTTACACACGCTGATGCGTGCTTTAAATAGGTAAAATGGTTCACCAATAAAAAAAAATTGTATATGTTACCGTGAAAGACCAAAATTTGGTGAATGTCGAGATACACCGGTGAATGTCAACATCCTCAACGTTGCTTGACGTATGTCCGAAATATTGTTGAAATTTCATTATTTCTAACTTACACCGACGATTGTCGACATTCAGGAAGACATGGTGTACCTATGTTAAAAAGAATTTTTTTTTATAAAAACAAAAAAAAATCCATAGGTCTTTATTTATTAAAATAATATGGGAAAAGGACTTTGTTGAACTCAAAACAAACAGTAGAACATAAAAATGAAATATGAAAAATAAGAACAATATCTTATTTATTGCAACAACTTAAACTACCGTGGCACTTCGAATTGCACGAAAGTTTCTTGCTTTTACAGCTGCATTTAGTCGTGGAACACTTCCTTTTGCAGTTACAACGTGTATAGCCTTGCCCTCCACTTTTTGAATTAGCAGAAGCTGCTTCTTTTAGCGACATAAAATGCGTTTAAACGGATAGAACGACAAAGAAACCCCAGATATCGAATCTCTGGACAAAAATTTTATATATATATACATTTTTCTAAATCAGATTTTAACCTTTTTATTAAAAAAAATTATTTTTTCGTACTTCCGGGCCTAAAGTGACAACTTCACTCCCTTGTGACAGGTACTAAAGTGTCACATTTAATCCCTCCGGGATTAAATATTGACGAAACTCCCGGAACGATTAAATCACAAACAAACGAATTTAAGGGATATTTTATTGAAAAATATAATTAATTAGAATGGTAATTAACGTTAATATTCAAATTAATATTGTGACAGTTCGTCATATTGACCAGTCTTTCCTGGGTTAATGCAGCAGGTAACTGACGAGTAACAGATAGGTCCTTTTCATATTGAACTCACATTTTTTAAGCGGCACCACTTTTTAAAAGCATCGTACTGCTGCTCGTATAGTTTTCTAGATTTCGGTGGTAACAATTCTTCACCTACTTCGGCTGCTCTTTTATCAATATCAGATACACCTTCTTCACTCATGATACCAATAATTATCAATAACAATGTTTCTTTACAATGACACTAGTAATGACAATGTTTCTAAATTATAACTGTCACAACGCAATGTTACTATGGTAACTTATTTTAAAGACAGTTTATTAAATGAGTTGAAGAGAGAAAAAACTGATTGAAATTATTGAAATAATTAATAAAATCATACCGGAAGTACGAAAAGTATCGTATATACCTTGCGACTGAAGTACATTTAATCCTTCAGGTAAATTATGGCCCTCCCTGCGGTCGGGCCATAAACTTTACCTTCAGGATTAAATGTACTACTTCAGTCCCGCGGTATATAATATACTATTATTGCATCCTCATCTTGATAAAAGAAGCACGGGATTTTTTAATATTGGATGCTCTCCTCACAGACAGATTGTTCCTTTGGATGAAAGATGCTACCATATCATATCACCCGGAAGATTATTTTTCAGAACAGGAACAACAATACCTTTCCTATCCAAGAATTTCTTTACCACCGGCTTTATATCATATATTAAATGAAATATAAAAAATAAGAACAATATCTTATTTATTGCAACAACTTAAACTACCATGGCACTTCGAATTGCACAAAAGTTCCTTGCTTTTACAGCTGCATTTAGTCGTGGAACACTTCCTTTTGCAGTTACAACGTGTATAGCCTTGCCCTCCACTTTTTGAATTAGCAGAAGCTGCTTCTCTTAGCGACATTTCTTTTGTTGACACTTCGTCCATGGAAAGTAACTTTTCATTACAAATTATGGGTGAAAAGCTGCTTCAAGGTACCATTTTTGCTAGCTAATCTATAAAAGTCTGAATCCTCTATTCCAACAACAACCGCTAACACATTTCGAGGATCTGTACGACCACGGTCGCCATCAGAAACTTGAATTCTTACGGTATCAACAATTTTGGGCAGGAGGAATTTTTTTTGAGGTTCGCAACATTTTTGTTGCTTGAAGTAGAAGATTCTCTCTTGCAGCTACACTTTTTGAAGAAATTAGCTCGTGCTGTTCAGTCAGTGCTTGAGATGAAGATGTGTTAGGTGACGGATCAGTCAGTGCTTGAGATGAAGACGTGCCAGGTTGCGGATCAGCTCCAATGGTATTTTCATTATCTATGTCTGTTTCAACATAAGCTTCTAGCTGTTCTTCGGTCTCAATGTTTGAAATTTGCCCGCGAGGGAGTGATGACGATGTTATACCCCTTTTTGGTTTAACGCCAAACAGGGTTTCATAAGGACTCTGGCGTATTCCTTTGTGATAAGTTGTGTTAATGGCGAATTGGACAAACGGCAAACCTTCTGACCACTTGTTTGAATCATTGCCTTGCATCCAAGAAGTTAGTACCATACCATTATAAACTTGTAATCGCCATCCCTGTGTGATTGCAAGTCTATCAAGTCGACTTGACATCTAGAGTTCAATTCGGAACTGAGCATTGGTTTAACAAAAATTCCTTTTTTAGGCGCACCATGTTTCATTTTACATTGTTTTCACAAATTTAAATACAACATTACAATTTCATAAGTAATATTTTTGTATCTAACTTTAAAAATTAAATTAGGTTAGGGAGCGCTGTCAAACGTTGCGTTAACTGAAACAAGGGGAACCGTCCAAAAACTTGTCGCGGCCTGCAGTGTCCGAGATTTACCGGACCTCATTTGTGTTTGTCGACATATACCGCTGAAAGTCCGAATGTATAATAGAATTAAGAAATGTTCGGACTTTCACCAAGGCATTTGACATTTGTCGACATCCACCGGCGAATGTTGACATTCACTACTTTCGGTCTTTCTCGGTAACATATATACACCAGACATTTATAAAGCTCGCACCTTATTCCGCTCGTGGAAAAGCCCCTCGCGAAATAATCTTGGTGCTCGGTCAATAATAATATCTCTTCTTTTCTGTCGTTTTTTGTCCAAATAAAACAAAATACAATAAAAAGTAACTATTTCAATATCACAAAGTCCCATCTTAAAATAATTTTCACTATCTGTTGCGTTATAATAAAATAATGACCTTTTAAAAGCTTTTTATGTTCAAAATCTCGACATTTCTTAAATTTTTTACTTAAGGACTAGATCAAAGAAGATTAAAAGTAACCCCTTAATTATACAACGACTGTTCCGAATTTAAATAGCCTCTAGATGAACACCACTGAATCGAAAGAGTTTCTCTTTTGTTGATGCTGGAAACCGGGTCGGCTAGAACAATTAAGGCGACATTAAGAAATTGAGAAAGATTATAATCTTTTTCTTTCTCTCTATCTCTTTCTCTCCTAGTATTATTTAATGTAAATTTATATTAGGATAGAGAGAGATAATTCTGTAATTAGTATTTTAAGTAACCGGTATTTATTTTTTAATATAAAACGATCTAAAATTCAAATCCCACTTTTCGGGAAGCTATTAATATTCATAAATTAGCTTCTTCTATGAATAATCGATATATTACTTGATTCAACCCAGATTAGATTAAATTATAGTTGGAGTGGCTCTTTGTCCTTTCCCACTACGACCTTTGCAGATCTATTGTGGTCCACCCTATATTTACAGCTCTATATTTATTATTTTTATTAGACTTATTAACCTGGATACCGCCTTCCTCGAGTAGCTCTCTGCCCTCAGTTTTTCTTCCCCGAGTAAGTGAAACCGCACCCTTGCTAGGCCTTCGCACTCACAGATTATGTGCTCGGCGGTTTCATCTTTTTTCTGACAAAGCCTGCATAGGCTGTCATCTGCTAGGACAATTGTGTGCATATGTCTCATCAGGCTACAATGTCCACTCAGCACTCTCACCATCATCCTTGTCGACATAGTAGGTCGTGTGACAGTTTCACCGAAGGGCTTTTTAGGCCTTTGTCCTGGTGTTTCATACCACCAGCGCAACGCCTGGTTGTTTATCCATTTGTGGATGCTCTCTTTACTTAGACATTTAGCAATTCCACAGGAAGGTTCTGGCCCTATCATGTCCTCTTCTCTCTGCTTGGCTAATTCATCGGTCTTTTTATTGCCTTTTATTCCTTGGTGACCTGGTACTCACGCTATTATTATGACTTCCTAGTCTGTTGAAGGCATTGCAACACTTCCACACCAGATTTGATGTTATCCTTAAGTGCTGCTTGGCTGTATCTGTAGAGTAGGGAGGGTGAGTGTGTAGGCTCACAGCACTTAAGCCACATGTGACCCATTGTACATCCTCCCGAGGAGTTGTCCTCCTAGGTCATTGTCCATCCTCTCCTTCTCAGGAAGGTGGACAGGTCACTAGGAGACATCTCCTTTCTATCGGCAGGTGTAGGCGAAGACACACCGAACACACACTCTCTTAATGACGATAACTCCGGACACTCGCATAAGACATGCCTGACAGTTTCATCTTCCTGTTCACACATCCTGCATAGAGGTGTGTCCACTAGCCCCATAGTATGGAGGTGTTTCCTTAGTTGACAGTGACCAGTCAGAAATCCTACTGTTAGAGGCAGGTTTTTCCTGATCATCGCCAAATATTTCTTCGGCGCCATCTTCCCAGGGTCGCCCAGGGTGATCCTGGCAAGATTGCATCCTTTGATTCCATCCCATCTCTTAAGGGATTGAGCATGGGTGTAACGTTTGGCTAGTTCCGCAATTGTCGAAGTCGTTAGGCCGTAGGTGTATTGGGTCCTAGAATTTTTAGTCCAGCGGCTTCCCTGGCTAAAGAATCAGCAATGTGATTTCCTTTACTCCTGTCGTGCCATTTAACCCACCTCAGGATAATATTGTTATCTGCCGAGGCGTCAGCTAAATCTTGGTGGCACTCTAGTACTAGCCTCGATATAACACGTTGTCTGTTCAAGGCTAATACGGCTTGTCTACTATCAGTGCAGATTATTATGTTTTTGCCAGAAATTCCTCTTCTGGTTAGTTCTTATGTGGCAATTGAGATAACAGCCAGTTCTGTTTAAGCCACACTGGTATTGTTTCCCATTCCCCACTTAATCTTTAGGTTTAGTGCTCTCGAGTAAACTCTACATCCTGAGACTTCTTCCATTTTTGAACCGTCTGTATATATGCGTATTGCATTTGCAGCATCTGGCTCTGTGTTCTGTTTTATTTGAATTTCGTAGGGTTTGTTAAACAAAAACCTGGGTTCAATTGCATCGTTGGCTGCCTGCAGCAGAGGTAGCGCAGTGAGCACTTCCTGCCATAGGCTTAACCTCAATTGGCCCACTCCTACTTCGGGGTTTACACCAGCCGTGCGCAATCGTACCATGGCCAGTAACGCAACCTCCTTGACGTACAGGTCCAGAGGGATCAGACCAGTAATTAGTTCCATTGCTGCGGTTGGTGTTGTTCTCATGACTCC
Organism: Galerucella calmariensis; assembly: GCA_910591675.1. NCBI lineage: Eukaryota > Metazoa > Arthropoda > Insecta > Coleoptera > Chrysomelidae > Galerucella > Galerucella calmariensis. Next base: position 222,917 of record CAJUYG010000150.1, on the reverse strand, counting down.
TGTGATGTTTAAACAAGCCATTCGCTGTATTTGATATAATTTTTGGATGGCCGTTGCTTGTAGAACCTTCGGTCCCCATGCAATTGCTCCATACGTTAACATGGGTCTTATTATTGCAGTGTAGATCCAGGTGACCACACGGGGTGACAGACCCCATGTGCGTTCCCACTGTCCTCCGACACTGCTCATAATCCACATATGCTCTTTTTGCTCTTCTGTGTAGATGAGAGTTCCATGTTAGTTTCCTGTCGAGGGTAATACCAAGGTATTTCACCTCTTCCGAAAAGTTTAGTTTGCTTTTGAAGATTTCGGGAGGTAAACTTCTTTTCCTGGTGAAAAGGACCATATCAGTCTATCAGTGAGTGTCATCTGCGTATGCAATTGTGTAGAATCCATTGTTGTTGAGGTGCTGCTTGGCTGTCGTAGTAGATGACGATTCTTTGGTTATCCACCTCCTGTCTTATCAACTCTTCTGCACAGCATTGCACCGCCATTACCTCTGCCTGAAAGACAGTAGCATGTTTCCCTAGGCTTAGAAGGATCGTGATCTTCTCTAGTACCCTGTATATTCCGGCTCCTACTCCATAGTCTGTGTTAGAGCCACCAGTGCACCAGTTGAGATTCGCTGATATAGGAGGCCCTGCTTCCCAGTCCTTTTTCTCTGGAATATAAACTGTATATGATTCAACCCAACTCGTTTCTGGAGTATTTATGTATCAAAACTGGTTTAATTGAAAAACATTTTTCTACCAATACCAACAGCCATTTCCAATACAGTTTATAACAAACTCCAAATAAATATTTGCCGTGTACTTTAATGGAAATTCCATATGTTTACTTAGACATTTTTCGATGGAATATAATGTACATTGGACCATTAAGGAAATATGAATACTTTTATACATACATTATCTATCTATATTTAAACTGAATGCCGTTATTGTTGGTCAGACTTTTGGGTTTACATTGAAAGTGAGATACATGTTTTTTTTGTAAAGGATAAATAATAAAAAGGTCCTTTAATATTTAATATTCTAGATACCTATTATGTATAACGTCCAAGAATGTAAAGTAAAATTAAATTTTTTCAATTGACCTCCTTGTATATTTTTGAAATTTACATATAATTTTCTTCGGCTGTCTTCGGTAATACAAAATTTTATAAGGTTTTATAACAAAAAAATTAATTTTTCGCTAAAACTGATAATATATTGCTCTACTTTGGTACCGCTTCCGTGGACACACTGTAGATAATTATTTGACGTAAATGATTGAATTTGTACAATTTTCCACACGCTTCAAACAGTAAGTAAATCTCATTACATCAAAGCATCAAAGAGTGTCATAATTTCATACAAAAATGTTGTAAGCGTAACTTACTTTATTCACACTTTGTTTCGAAAATAGTCCTACATTCTCAACGTTTTATTGAAAAATACACTCGAGTAAGTGATAAAGACAACCCATAATATCAGTGGCGCACTGGAATAAGTTTTTACACATTTTTAATCAGATTTTTCACACAAAACAAATAGATATTATACTTAAATATGACTATTTTAGATTTATCTACTTTATTTTTAAAGAAAATATCATACCTTGCAGATATATCAACCCTGTTTAAGTGTAAATCAATGTCCTTCGTGGCATAAAGCCGGTGAAGTAGTTGTTGGTTCTTAATGAACTGTTGTTGTTCTTTGATTTTGATGGTTGAAGACTCTGTGATGCGTTATAATAGTATTAAGCTATTACCTTTGACATCTAGGAATCTTTTACTTTACACAGAATCCAAAAATGAAATAAAATAACTGAAACGTTGTTATATACAGATCGCGAAAAGTCTATTCGAACCATGCGATTTACAAAAGTACGACAAGTATAATATGAGAAAAACTACTTGAAAGAGAAGAATAATTTTTCGCAGTCAGCGTTGGGCGTGTGTTCAGTTCCAGCTACAAATCTGATGTGAAAGCAGCGTTGCCAGTTTAGAATGTTTGGTACTTTCTAAGGAATAATTATCTTATTTTGCATTTAACTTTTAATACGGGATAACGCCGTATTTATAGGGAGAAATTCTAGATTGGTAATATTATTGACTTTTGAAAAATAAGTGAGATCAACACAGATGAGAATCAAATAATATAGTTAAAGAAAATAAATGGACAAATTACAATAAACTATGTTTTATTTATATAATATATACCAACCATTTTTCGATGTGTGGTCGTAAGAAAATGTTGTTTTTATGGTTGATTGCTAGACATATAGGTACATAACCTCAAACTATTTAAAAATAAAAATCACCAGCATAGAAGTAGGTACTTACATTAAAATGGTCTTCACAAACAAAAGTAATGCCCTTCTCTTAAGTGTATTTTTGCTTGCGCCACCAGGTAAAGTAACAAATATTTTGTCTGGAGTTTCAATAGACGTTGATTTACACACTGGAACAATGCAATACTTGGAATACAAAGTTTTTTTTCGGCTTTATCCATTTTTAAGGCTTTTAGAAACAAACTAGGTCACAAGAACTCAGAGCGTGATACACGAAGAAGAACGTAAACAAATGACGTCACTCCATGGGGCAGCCATCTTTATGACGTAAAACGCGTTTTGGCGGACTTTCAAATTTCATGATTTTTAAAGTCGTTTTAAAAGTAAAGTTTATATTTTTTTGAAAAAATAGGCATGCAAGGTGTTAGGAGACCTGATAAAGCGTCAATTCCCACCAATAGAAAAATGTATGCTTGTACCCTATTATTCTTCTTTCTCTTTCAAGTGTTTTTCTCATATTTTCCTTGTTGCACTTGTGTATATCGCATGGCTCGAATAGACTTTTCGCAATTTGTATATATTCAAACGGATTATTGATATTTTTTTCATATTATACAATATGTGGTATGATATTAGCACTGATACCATCCATTTTAGTTGACAAATGTTGTATTATTGAGACTATTTAACGTTTTTTTGTAGACTTTTCGCAATCTGTATATTGGGACATCCAAATTTATGCATGTACAACATTTCTAACTTCCTGTTTACAATGAATAGACCGCTCGAAGCTTGATAATTTTTGTAAATTAATTATATAGTGACGATGTCGATGCAAACTATTCACCCGTAAATAATTTTCTCACCCAGATAAATTGCTTATTCGAAGCCGATCTCGAATCCCCGAGCTCAAGTAGATATATCCGTAATATTCTGTTTAAAATATATCAAAATCGAAATTTTCCTCTCTCTCTCTCTCTCTCTGATACGTGCAAAACGAGCGATTAAAAACGAATTAGCCTAATGATTAGCTGATTTTAGTTAAAACATAACATAGCGTGTTATTTTATAAGGTGTGCTATAATTTGAGGATAATAGCTTTTTAAAATGAATTAATTTAAATGCTTGTTGTCGTTTTAATGTTCTTTGACGATGGGGAATTGTGATAATTGTGGTTTTGAAATGGTGTTTCGTTTTACCCTAGTAAAAAGGCGCATATGAATGGTACAGTTCATTCAAAAGTGATCAAGATGTGCTGGAAGATCTGCTAATATAAGGTTTGTTCCAACTGTATATCTTCACTTCACTTCACTTTTAAAACGACTTTTAAAATCATAAAATTTGAAAGTCCGCCAAAACGCGCTTTACGTCATAAACATGGCTGCCCCATGGAGTGACGTCATTTGTTTACGTTCTTATTCGTGTATCACGCTCTGAGTTCTTGTGACCTAATTTGTTCCTGAAAGCTTTTAAAATGGATAAAGCCGAAAAAAAACTTTGTATTCCAAGTACTGCATTGTTCCAGGGTGTAAATCAGCGTCTATTAAAACTCCAGACAAAATATTTATTACTTTATCTGGTGGCGCAAGCAAAAATACACTTAAGAGATGGGCATTACTTTTGTTTGTGGAGACCATTTTAATGTAAGTACCTACTTCTATTCTGGTAATTTTTATTCTTAAATAGTTTGAGGTTATGTACCTATATATCTAGAAATCAACCATAAAAACATCATTTTCTTACGACCACACATCGAAATATGGTTGGTATATATTATATAAATAAAACATAGTTTAAATCGTACTTACGATAATGCTTCAACTCCTCTTATTTCCTCTGCATTTAAACAGCTGTTTGACTTCATAAATTCAAGCAGCATAAATGAGTCTACTTTGGGCAAATTATTAGTTTGGGCTTTTACAAAACCTTCGCTAGCCATATCTTTACTCACAAAATATGAAAGAATCGTCACTGAACACTGAACTTGTAAATAAAATATATTCTTCCAAAAGTTTTAAAATATCCTCGGAAATATCGAATATATATGACCACTTTCCACTTTACGTTGACTTTTAGAAATAAAAAAAGCACACACAAACACGTAATGGTCGCAAACAAACAGATAAATGATATTTTTACGTCGATGAAGCAATTAATATAGTTGATTAAAATACAATATAAACACACTACTAACATTCACCTAAGTTGAAGCCTACAGACATCCTGAAATTCCTCCGGGAAATAGGACTAAAGTAACTACTACTTTCTGAGATTCTTCTCAGAAACTAAGTAGAAGTAAAGGGGCACAATGATCTTTTAGGTCTCAGTCACCCCAAAATACATACGTAGTTGGAAAGAAGTTTAGAAGATTCTGGCGCACCCCGAGAAACCCTGGAACACCCTGGGATACCCTGGATAATCCTGGGACACCCTGAATAACCCTGGGACACCCTGGATAACCTTGGTACACTCTGGATTAACCTGGAAAACCCTGATCTGTTCATTTTCCATTTCTTTTATATCTGGCGATGTTTTGAAATCAAATCTAATAATTCATCTGGAGGAGAGGAGATTACATATATAGTGGTATTTTATTTATGGTGCAAATACGGGTAAATGGTGAACCATTATTTAGGATTTGAAATGTTACACAGGGTGGATAAAACAAAACTAGATATTTTTTCGTTTAGATAAACATGCTCTATGATGGACAGCAGTGGATTTACGCGATTAGAAAATTGATGCCTTGAATTTCATAGCGTAAATCATTAAAATCTGACATTTCGAAACTAATGTGAATTGAAATTAATGGAAATGTATGGAATGAATGAAGGGCAATTTTGAAACGTTTCACATACAGTGTTTCACGTATTTGCTGGAATGAAGTTTAATTACTATTTGGAATAAGAGGAAAAATATCTTCTCTATATAATAGAAAATCAATACATGTTCGCGTATTGATTATATACAGTGTGATCCACTTAAAAGGTTTGCAAAGGAACTAGGTTTTAAATATCTTCTGTATGTTCCTTGTGGTATATTATTCATTCTTTTTTTAATTTCTTGGGAAATTAAACCACAATATTTTTAAATTCTTTATTTCAATGTTTCGGTAGCGTTCCAGCTACCGTTGTCAAGAAAAAATAAGTAGAAATTAATTTTTATCCCTAACTGACTCAACAGAAAAAATTTGACAACTAGACAATCAAAAATTATTTTGAAGTTTAAGACTGCAAAATTTTGTTATCAAATTTTTATTAAGGTCCATTCAAAGTAGATCATATCTCTGGCAAAATGTGAAATGAAATATTTCATTTTATGACATTCCAACGATATGATAGTCTACTAGAAATGGAATCCAGTGAAGTGCACGTTCCAGGAACGGTTTTTATTGGGATAGCGCGTTTTTTCGCTTATATTGGAAATGTTGTTAATAAAACGCGTTTCTTGATAGTTTTTTTGTGTATGAATATTTAAGTTTTTGAAATATGTATACTCAGTTTTGTGATTTTGTGTATTGAAATGTGTATCGATTAACAACTATTCAAATTATAAATCATAAGAAAACCTGGATACAGAAGATATTTATATTTTTTTCCGCCATGCAGCAGAGTCCCGCGTATGCGGAACACATACTTAGTTTACCGAATTTTTTACGGACAAACCATTGATCGGACGAAAAAAACGCAGGAGACCTTTCTTATTGCAAAACACTTCCCTTACACAGTGGTATTTTTTATTCTTCTCCACCTTCCTCCCAGCGCAAAATATTGGAAAATTTCGAAAAAAAAAAGTTTTGTGATTTTTTTTTCTAATTTGGGAAATCGATAGACTGGTAAACTTTTTTTTATATCAATCTACATACTTTAGGATACTTATGAAAAAAAAAATCAGCCGTATTGCTAATTACTTGTACTTTTGGTCTAAAATGACCCATACAGACTGGCCTATTATAGGGTTTTAAAGCTGAGTTATTGATCAAAAAATAATATTTTATAGTATGTGAAAAATGATGTTAATAAGGTTTTATCAAAGCAAAAGCAATATTGAAAATAAAATGAAAGCTACGAAGTAATTTTAGAATATTCCTTAATGCTAGAACTAAAAATTGCTCTGGAGTAAGCAGCCGCTATTGTATGAAGTAATCAATATTCAATAGATATGCACAAAAGGATGTTCTCGTTCAACTAAATTGACTATTCAAACAAAATATGTTCACTAGTTTCCAATTTATTTAAACAAGGTGCATTTACTTTGAAAACCTTACGTGGATTCAGCTTTAAAACGAATGAAATTATATTGGAAGAAATAAGAAAATCGTAAATTATGGATTGTATAGATTATAGATTCTCTCAACTTCAAGTAGTGTCATGATATTTTCTAAAAAACGCATTTGAAACATGAAAATTATTAAGCATACAGAAGACAAAGAATTATCATAATGTCGTATAGTCAAGAAGCCATTAAAGCACTGAGCTCTTGTGTAATCAGTTCCAAAATGGTGTGGGAATTCGTAGACAAACTCAATGAACTAGGCGAGAACAATATTGTCATCTTACTATGGATTCCAGGACACACTGGAATAGAAGGAAATAAAATAGCAGATGAACTAGCAAAGAGGGGGACTGAAAACCTTTCTGGGGGCTTGAACCATTTTGCGGAATCAGCCCCAATGTAATTTTGGAAGAAATAGGTAAAGCCGAGAAAAAGAGAAGATCTGTGGAGGAAGTAGAGGAAGTGGAGGAAGAAGAATGCAGATTTTGTGGCATGGAAGAAGAAACCTCCATCCACATACTTTCCAGCTGCACAGCACTTCAGAATCCTGGAGTAGGTACAGCACCTGGGAGATTTCTGGATAGAATAGGAACATTTACCTAAGTTGAAGCCTGCAGACATCCTAAAATTCCTCCGGGAAATAGGACTAAAGGAACTACTAGTTTCTGAGACTCTCTCTCCTCAGAAACACATATTTTTCACACTTTTCCACACTGCAAAGTGCGGAAATTAGTATGTTGGAAAATTTTCTTTTTCAAATATTTGAAAAAAAGTGTATATGAAAAATGTAATCTATTTGAAAAGTTAGGTGTGTGTTTATATCCACAACCCACACCAATTAAGTGTATTTTTTCATTAATTCTCTCGCCAGAACTGAATCTTCCACTAATTACAAACTTCTAAGCTTTGAAATCGATAAAATTCATCGCGCCATAATAGACCGAAGGTCGATAACCATCCAAGGCCGATTTGCAAACCTCATTTTCGTCTCTAGATTTTCGCAATATCGCGAATGCCTGTTGCCGTTCAACTTAGACAATTAGTATAAATATTACTCTTCGGGGGATGGAAACAGTAGTTTGGGGAAGTTGGGTGGGAACAATTTATAAAGCCGGCGTTAGGGGGTTAGAAATTGCTAGGTATACACAATAACGCGCTAGTTAAAATTGCGTGTCTTACATCAATAAACGTTGTAGTGTAATACTCGAATGATACGGAGCACGGATCTTAAGGTAGGTACACATTATGTAATTAATACCTTCAACGGGATTTGATGGACTGCATTTGCACGTTTGCAAGGTGTGTTTGGAAAAACAGAAATATCTCAACTATTCCATTAGCTTCATTCATGTAGAATTTTAACTAAGTTCTGACTTTTAATTCCTATCACTGGTGAATAGGGTACAAGCATAAATTTAGCGATTGGTGGGAATTGACTCTTTATCAGGTCTCCTAACACCTTGCATGCCTATTTTTCGAAAAAAATATAAACTTTACTTTTAAAACGACTTTGAAAATCATAAAATTTGAAAGTCCGCCAAAACGCGCTTTACTTCATAAAGATGGCTGCCCCATGGTGTGACGTCATTTGTTTAGGTTCTTATTCGTGTATCATGCTCTGAGTTCTTGTGACCTAATTTGATTCTGAAAGCTTTAAAAATGTATAAAGTCAAAAAAAACTTTGTATTCCAAGTATTGCATTGTTCCAGTGTGTAAATCAACGTCTATTAAAACTCCAGACAAAATATTTGTTACTTTACCTGGTGGCGCAAGCAAAAATACTCTTAAAAGTACCTACTTCTATGCTGGTAATTTTTATTCTTAAATAGTTTGAGGTTATGTACCTACCTATATGTCTAGGAATCAACCATAAAAACATCATTTTCTTACGACCACACATCGAAATATGGTTGGTATATATTATATAAATAAAACATAATTTAAATCGTACTTACAATAATGCTCTAACTCCTCTTATTTCCTCTGCATTAAAGCTGCTGTTTGACTTCATAAATTCAAGCAACATAAATGAGTCTACTTTGGGCAAGTTATCAGTTTGTGCTTTTACAAAACCTTCGCTAGCCATATCTTTACTCACAAAATATGAAAGAATCGTCACTGAACACTGAACTAGTAAATAAAATATATTCTTCCAAAAGTTTTAAAATATCCTCGGATATATCGAATATTTATGTCCACTTTCCACTTTACGTTAATTTTTAGAAATAAAAAAAGCACAGACAAACACGTAATGGTCTCAAACAAACATATAAATGATATTTTTACGTCGATGAAGCAATTAATAGTTGATTAAAATACAATATAAACACACAACTACACATAACCTAATGCAATACCGGCCATATTGGCATAAGTAAACGCAAAACATATGACATCACACGTATCATCGGTAGCGTTCGGAAATCCTCGGGTTGTGGTCGGAAAGTGCATTGAAATTTAAATTTTATTTCAAAATTTGAGTAATTTCCAATGGAAACTGGCTCACTCACCGAACACACACTCTCCTATTGACGATAACTCCGGATATGCTTGATATTGACAGTTTTAACTTCCTGTTCACATACCTACATAGGGAAATGCCAATAACCCAATAACATAATAAACAAAATAAAGATTCTTTTAAAAAATAGACATAATCCTTATTGTCTTAAATTTATCGGTTAGAAAACAGCATTATATTTCCTGGACTAATATAAATCAAGTCACATGCATGCTTTCGCCAAGCAAAACTGCAGCTAGGCTAATTTCCGTGAAAAATTGTAGCCTAATTTCCTTTATTTCCTTTCAAAAGCTATACGGAATTTGCCTAGCAAATGAAGCAATTCATTTTAACGTAATATCGTCGTTTTTATCAACTCGAAACCGGTAAAGGATCTACTTATGAAAATTAGTTTGGAATGCACTGAATACGGTGTCCATTAAACTGTATCATCATCATGAATTTCGGAGATTTTTAACCGAAATTGAGATGAATGGACTAGCGAGAACGTTGATAGACTTTTTTTTTTAAATTGATATGTCGCAAAAGTCGGTGTAATATAAAAAATTCTTTACGGTACTAACAGTTAGAGACTTCAAGTCTTCGACACCTCAATCTTGACTTTTCATGCTCTTTGTTGTGCCGTTCATCTGAAAACAGTAGTTGTCCATATCAGAGTCAACAGGATTTTCATTTCACCCCCTTTGTGTTTTAGGAGTCCACCTGAAATACGGATGCAAACTTCCTCAAAGATTGCTCTTGGGGGCAACACCGTAGACCAGCTCCTGACTGCTTGTTGCCCACCGATTATAGCCAACATGTTATCATTTCTCATTCTAAGAAACAAAGACACAGAGGTTACCAAAATGTGAGATTACAAATATACCCGGAGAAAAGAATTATGGTTGATGTTTCCTGCACACTGGTTGACGAATTTCCACGTTTTCATTCATTCTCGAAATAATCTATCAGATTAAGTACCATTTTTTTTTCTTTAGGATGCAAAATACCGGAAAATTGCTTATTATTATTTATATTGTCACTTTGAATTGTCAAAGTGACAGCCTGTGTACAGCCATTCTATCTTCAGTCCTAACCTACAAAGCAAGAAATGAAAGATTTAGTGGCTATTTTCAATGTCTTACAGTTTGTTCTCGTTTCTGCTAGTCGTCAAAAATTGCGCCCAAACTACGCTTGGCTGTGTCAAGGTCAAAATTGTCAATATCGAGATATAAACTTAATTTTATCCAAGCTTGCAGCAACTATAGTCAAATGTAGTCTTATCATGCGGGTCATACGATTCAACAACAGATCACCGTTTTTGTTTTTTTTATTGCCTTTAATCATAACTTCCAAATAAAATCCGTAAGATGAATAAGACAGACTTATGCAATTTGACGGGAGAACAAAGGATATGTATTTAGTTTTCAGCGATTCTAAAAAGTCTTTCACCAGCGAAATTTTTATTTAAATGTCAGTTATGTCAGTTTAACGATTCAAAGTGACAATATGAATAATAAGAAGCAATTTTCCGGTATTTTGCATCCTCAAGCAAAAAAAGATGGTACTTCATCTGATAGATTATTTCGAGAATGAATGAAAAAGTGAAAATTCGTCAACCAGTGTGCAGGAAACATCAACCATCATTATTTTCTCCGGGTATATTTGTAATCTCACATTTTGGTAACCTCTGTATCTCCCGATTTGATACATATGGTTAGTGACCTTAAAACCCACACAATAAGAGCGCTTTTGACTATACCAACCTTATTTTGATCACGTCACTATATTTCTAATTATTCTTTTCTAATTATTATCACTACTTACTTAGCACTTTAGCTTTTTTATAGCTAAACGTGGCAATTTCGAATGTTGTCGACTGCATTCCTTCAGATAAACTTGCCAAAGTATAGTGAAAGTTACAGGTCAAAGTGACAAATGGGATTTTTTACATATAAATCAAATTGTCATTTTTACAGTCTAACGTCCTTAAATTAATTCAAACGTAGGTTCCAGTGTCCTTATATTAAATCAAGCGTGATTCCTACACCCTTTGCTACTCCGACTTCCTCGGAAAGGTGTCATTATGAACTTTGTTGCATTATGCCATTGCCCTAACTGTTCTATCTGTCCCTGTTCTGTTCATACGAAGTTAAGGGGTTGTTCTACCACAAATTGGGGTTTTAACTTTAACTCGGCTACGAAACTTGGTAGGTATAACGTAATAACAGTAAATTGCTTTTCATTTGAAGTCACCTGTATGAATTTGATGATTTTATTAAAAGTGAGGTCGAGGTCAAAGAGACTTCCCCTCGTTGGGGAGCATTATGTGAACTGTCGGAAAAGTTTACAGAATGTTTCTGTGGGAAAACTTTTAAGACGTATACGTACATAACAATATGGATTAAATTATCAATTTTTGGTATGATTTACAAGGGTTTATCCAAAAGTTACGACTAAAAATATGACGCACCTACCGTCCTGACAACCGATGCTGTAAATAAACAAAAAATATCAATCGCGCAAAAAAAATTATGGAAATAATAGTAAAAATTTATCCGAACAAATTCAAGTAGATCACCAGCACTGCGAATACCAGCTTTGCATAGAATTTTAATATAGCATCGGTGGTTCAGTGGTAGAATGCTCGCCTTCCACGCGGGCGGCCCGGGTTCGATTCCCGGCCGAAGCATATGAATCGCTGCTTCGTAAACGAGAGAGAGACTCAGGAGAGAGAACACGCACGCAAGCAAGGCACATAACGAAGCAACGTAACATAACGTAACGTAACGGTCAGATCTTTTGCGTCGCGACCCCCGGTCGCTCAAACATAACCTGACGTAAAGAACCAAAGTCCCAAAAAATTCACAATATTTTCCTGGATTATTTTTTAAAGAAGTAACACTTTTGATGTTTGAAACCCAAAAATTTAACTTATTTCTTCATCCAGATCATCCCTTTTCAATAGCGCGGCTCTTGAAATTCGATAGTTGATATTTTCAATGATTTATGGAACCCTTTTTATCGTATAATATAAAGGGATGGATATAATCCTTAATTCCGAAAAGATACACTAACCTCAACGGCGTATATAAAATAAATCATATCTCCCTTTTGAGTTAAATTGACTGTTAACAAACTGTAACACGTACTCTAAAAATTGTCATCTATCTTTTGGCATCAGAAGGATAACAAAACAAACTTAACGATATATATCACACGATATTCCCAAAGGGCACATTGGCGGAGAACAGGAAAAAATTTGGGTAATCAATTCACAACTGGTGGAGAGAGAAAAACTAAGTATAGAGGAATATCTTCAAATTCAACCTCCCTTCTTGTTTTGGAAAAATCAGAATCCTGGATGGAATGATGATTTAAAGAAATTTAATACAAAAAAAATTGAATTGAATTTTTAAGGAATGTAATTAAAGTTAATTAAGAAAGGTAAGTTGGCGCCACCCTGAATAATATTAGTCGACTTGTTTTTCACCTCACAACTCTCTATCAACAAACCTGGAAATGCTGGAAGGGAAGGAATATGAACAACGTTGTTAAATTTACAAGTTGTATAATGAATTTAAAACTAATATCACAGTGAATGAATGTTGTTTTATGTTGTTGTTTACGTTGTTTGTTGTTTTACTTTTCTTAGTTTCTACGGACAGGTCCTAGGTGCCTGATGTTAATCTACCTCATAGAAACTACTTCGTCCGGAATGTCACGTACAAATTGGCAGGTACAAAGTGGCAGGTACAAAGTGCTAGGAAAGATACATTGTATCAGCAATAGTTACATTTTTTTAAGTAAAATTCAGGATATCTGCAGTAATTCGTTTTACAATTGTTTGAGAAATTCATTTAAGAGCGTGGTTCATAAAAAAATATCCTGTATTTTACTATTCAAAAAAAAAACAAAAGAAGCAATAAAGAAATGTGAAATCCTATGATACGATATGATACTATCAAGGAAATCTTATTTATCTCCATTCATCAAAGAAATCAAAGAAACAATATCTAGATAACATAAAAACTCATTTTTATTTTATTACTTTATTTTTAATCACAGAAGGCGATAAAATATGTAATGTAAAATGTAATACGGAAATATTATATTCTAGGTTGGTTATTAGATTTAATTAATTAAATATATATATTTTAAAGACTTCAACTATATACATGTGAACCTTTTATCAACTCTATAAGAAAAACTATACCAAAGAACAAGATAAAAAAAACAATATCGCTGTATCTCGCGCTTATCACTAGGAGGAAAAAATATAAAAGCAAGAATCAGAAATGAAAAACATATACGTAAATGCAACTTCTTACCATTCACATTGAATCCACTTTAAAAAAAAAGTTGGAGGTAAACCTTTCACAAGAAATTAAAATTAACCTTATCGGTTCATGGTTCACAGGAGAAAGAAAGCTTAATTTTACCACTGTTAATAGCCAGTATTGAACCATGCGATGAGCAATGGACATACGTTGCGTGTCCCTTTCCTCTTCACATGCTCCGCTTCGAGAAAGAATTTACATATTAGTAGTGTGTTCTTAATTTCTCTCTCTATAGGAGAGAAGAATTGAAATATTTGACCAATATCAGTGTATACTGATTCTCCTCACCAACGGAGATTATCCGTCGCACGTTAAATTTAAAAATTTGCCTTACAGCGGTGATCAGGTTCTCGACGAGAATCACATGTTGGTAAGAATAAAGGACTGGCTACTCGCCGTCCGGTAGATATTTAAATATTCCAATGATAGTAGCCAAATATAATGTTACATGTTACGCTTGGCTAGTTCCGCAATTGTCGGAGTCGTTAGGCCGTAGGCGTCACTGGGTCCTAAAATTTTAGTCCAGCTGCTTCACTGGCTAAAGAATCGGAAATGCCATCACCTTTACTCCTGTCGTGCCCTTTAACCCACCTCAGGACTTTGAAGCTTTGAAATCGTTAAGATTTTTGAAAATGTCATTTAATTGCTTAACTCCCACAAGTTCAAATAGCTAATTGAAAATTTTTCTTTTTCAGGTAAGAATTTTCATTGAATTATGAAGAAAAAGAATATGAGGTAAATATAAATAATTTAAGTGATCTCTAATTCAAAAAAAAAACATTAAAAGCCAAATATTTCTTCGGCGCTAGCTTCCCAGGGTGATCCTGGCAACACTGCATACTTTGATTTCATTGAGCATGGGTGTAACGTTTGGATAGTTCCGCAATTGTCGAAGTCAGGTCGTAGGTGTCACTGGGTCCTAAAATTTTAGCTTATCAAATGGCTCATAGTAGAGAACAGTCAAAAGGTTAAATTTGGTATAGTTTTTATATATTAATTTTTGGTAGATTCCTCGTATCATGAATAATATATTCAATAATATTGGTGAGAATTAGATGCAAGAGAATTCAAAAATTATGGTGGTATACTTCTGGAAGTATTTGAAAACTTTGAAAATGTTTAGCGGAAAAAGATGCGAGATGTAAATACGTTCGAAATAAGAAGCATCTCTTCCTATAACGTCTCCAGATTGATTTCAATTCGAGGTTTTGACTTTTCCAAACTTTTTAGAAGCATTTCCTTAGAATATAATTTACGTATTGATTTCTAAGTTAATATTTTTCGAGATAAAAATTTCTAAAAATTCGAAAAATCTTAAATGTGAGTACATTTGACCCATGAAACAACTCCATTTTTTTGAATAGGTGACAGAGCGTGTTCGTATTTACTTTCGGTCCAACTACGGCCCTGTTTTCAGCGACTGGAAATATCTAGAACGACAAATCGAATTTTCTTATCTCGTAACTTCAAACTAAAATCGAATAAGAAATTTAAAAACAAACAAACTCTTTTTATTCGTACAGTAAATATTTTTCAGACTTTTATTAGATTTCAAATATGTCAAGTAAACTTACGTGTGATATTTTTATTGAAATGTGATAATTTTCAACACAATTTCATAAAACTTTTACCAAAAAAAGAAAAAAGATCACAGAAAAGGAAGTTTTCCAATGATCAAAAAACCACGTAATATGAGTGTATCTTTTTGTTCACAAATTCCAAATCCATCTCCTAATGTAATTAATTCATTGTATCCAAAAGGTCTATAATTTATCAAAATGGTACAGCGTTCTATCTCTATACATGTATATTCGCCCTATTGGTTCTATTGAATCACTCAATCAAACCCTATTCAACAAGTTCAACAAAATTACTTAATATAGATTTACCATTGACCGATTTGTAAGTATAGGAAAACCTTCTAGTTTACCAGGTACAATGGGCTCGTTTACTAAAATTTTGAAATCATTTTTAACTGTAGTAAAACAAAGTACTAATGATAAAAATATGATTCTGAAAATTTCATGTCAATAGAATACGTCGTTCTCCTAGTACAACCAATTAAACAAGCATACCGTAGCGGGGCGAAGACTATGACTGTGACGTCACCGCATAGTTTATTAAATTATAACTTTATACTTTGTGACACATCGTTTTAGTCTGTTTTCCGGTCAGAATGATTGAAAATGTCAATATTTTCATAAATACATGCTCTCTCAAATGATATACATGGTGATTCCAGATGTTTTATTTTATTCCTGGTCTGGTGGACAAAGTTACGGAGATAACGCTATAGGTTACTCAGTAAAAAATTGCAATTTTTTTAACTGCAGACTGCCCAATTAAAGGAGCTTCTCCAAATGCTATTTATGATGAATGTGTAGTGGAAATTAAATCACCAATGTTGAAAAGAACAAGAAAAACTTATTTTGATGAAGCAGGTATTATTAGTTCCAAATATTCACATCAGATTCAAATGCACATGCACCTCACTGGTAAAAAAAGCGATATTTGTTAGAACTGATCCGGACTTTGAATCAAATCAGATAATTTCTTTTGAAACATAAAATATACGCCAGTTTTCTTGATGATCTACTAAAAAAAATTAAGTACCTGTTTTTTGGAAAAAAGCAGTATTTGATAAAATATTATTTGTGAAGAGCTGACACATTATTTTATTAAATAATTTTGAACATTAATAACACCACAAGCTATAAGAACAATATTATCTACGTATTTTAGAAAATTTAGATTAATACAATCGTATGGTTTTCAATATGGATTTACAACTTATTTTATAAGGTCATTTATAACGGTTTTGTACTTCTGATTGAACAAAAATTAAATCTTAAAAATACACAAACAAAGTATGTTGTCTTATCAGTGGATGCTTCGAGTCTTTTTATGCTTTTCTGCCACTGCTTTCGTTTTCTTTTGCATCCTTATTAATAGAACAAAAATATTTTGTTACATGTTTTAATCGTAGTACTTTTACATTCTGGAACTAACAATAATTATAGCTTTTTTTACTCTGGTTCTGGTCCATTGTGTCGAATAGTTTAAATTGTTTATAAACGTTCTTATTTCACAATCGTAACACTGTTTAGAGTTTGCTAAAACGTATAATAAATAATAAGCGTATAAGCAAGCATGATACTGTTACTAGCTAAGTAGTCATCTAACCGAAAACCGATCGGCGCGTTATCCGCTCTCTGAACCAGAGATTTCATATGCGATGACGTCACGCCTGAAATTCTACGCCTGAAGACCTACTTTCTGAAATGCGGAAAAAAAAATAAATATTTAATCAGAATTTTTTTTCAATCTTTGGTAAGAGTTAAGGTTGTAGATAATAAATTAAAGGAAATAAAATGATTTTAACATATTTTTATTGGAAAAAGGTATGCAAAAGATTATATCTTAAAATTATATATTAATCATATTTTATCGAGATTTTTCATTATGCTTCAAAAATTTCGAGTAACAAAAATGAAGTTTTAAGTTTTTCGAGGGTCCCAAATTTTTGATTATTCATTATAATATGTCGAACAACTGTCCAAATATTTGAAAAAATCAATTTTCATTTGGGTTGTTAATTTTTTTTCGCATGCACATTTGTACTAGGGTAACTTGGGTTGGAGCGAGTTATTTTTAGCCCCAGAATATGTTCTATCATTTATGACCTGCCTTTTTGTTACACCCTGTATAATATATTTTTTTTTGAGATTCTTGGTTTTTGATTAGAATATAATATTTATATTATATATGAGTAATTTGCTAAAAATGATTATGTGCTATGACAAAAAAATTCCATCTTAAAGCTGACACTTCCCTCTTCAAAACGCCCTATAACAATTATTTATATCTACATTATAACTGTACAATAGTATATAATGTATTCCGCCGCGCTTCAGAAAATAGAGTCGTGCGGATGCGGAACACATACTTAGTTTACCGAATTTTTTCCGGACAAATCATTGCTCGGACGAAAGAAACGCAGGAGACATTTTTTGTTGCAAAACACTCTCTCTACATGGTGGTATTTTTTATTTTTCTCTACCTTCCTCCCAGTACGAAGTATTAAAAAATTTCGAAAAAAAAAGTTTGTGATTTTTTTTCCAATTTGGGAAATCGATAGACTGGTAAATTTTTTTTTATATTAATCTACATACTTTAAGGTAAAAAAATCAGCCGTATTGCTAATTACTTGTAGTTGTTACCCATATCGTCTGGCCTTCTTAGTTCCTGATGAGACTTTCAAAGACTAGAGACTCCTTCAGTCCTATTTTGTATTTTAGGATACCTACAGGCTTTAACTACACTATTTTGAGCTTTTTCAGGTGCCCTTTCAGGCGAAAATGTCCTGTTAGGATCCCTGCTAGAACTCTTAAGTGCAGTTTTGACGTTTGCATTCATTAGATCTCAACAGGTTTTAGTCACCCAGCAATATCTTCGATTGTATAAGCCCCTCTCTTTTTTCGGCTTTTCCAATTTGAGCTAGGGGAAGAAAAAATAAATTCAAAACCGTCTTCCGTTATAAAATTAATATTTTTACGACCGAAACAAGAATGAAATGATAATTTTAAAAGGCGATAAAATATTTTTACTTCCAATCATAATATTTACAAACTTTATCTCCTTTTTCAACTTGATAGTGATAACAGAATAAACGACGGCTACAAACAGGTGAAACGGCATCATGAAAAGGATCATTTCCTGTATCTAGGATCAGTAATAAAAAGCAATGGAAACTTGATGAAGATGTTAATTATCGAGTGGGAGAACACGGGAAAGGTAGAATGGAGAGTATTTACGGGGTGTGATTAAAGACTGTTATTTAAATTATTAAAAGGGAGAAATTTATTTTGTTTTGATGGATAAATATAAGGGTAAGCATTCCCGAAGGATTATAAAAATGTAAATCGAAAAAAGAAGCATTTGAATCCAGTCGGTCATTTTAGACAAGTAATTAGCAATTTTTTTATAAGTACTTCAAAGTATGTAGAATAATATAAAAAAAACTTTACCAGTCTATCGATTTCCCAAATTATAAAAAAATAACAAACTTTTTTTGAAATTATCTAATATTTCTGACGTTATAGATAAACAATTTGCATATTCCTCGGTGGTCGAGTAGTAAGCAAACCAGACTCTCACGCGGTAGACTCGGGTTCGATTCCCCGTGAAGAAGTTTTTTTTTATTGTTAATTTTATTTTTAAATAATTATTCTGCTTGATATTAATAACGACAACAGGTAGACGTTTGAAATATTTAGCAGAATATTCATTATTATAGATAATGGTACGGTACCCTTCATGAGGGAGTCCGACTGGCAACATCTACTTATAACAGCATCGTATATTTAAAAAAGGAAACCGTAGCATTATACAAATTGGACATTCAAGAGCTGTACGTTTACCACAAAAAAATTAGTGGAAACATAAAATTGAATTGTTAAATTTTTAATTTGAAGTTATATCACGGTTTATAGAAATTTTTATTTTCTAGATTTTGTCTTAAGGGGGTCGTAGAAAAAATATGCTGTTCGACCCTTGTGGATTGTTCATATCGCACTCAAACTTCGTCCTTGTATCGTATCCACACTAGTTGCACAAACTAATATTTCTATCAAATATATGCCCTTTTACATTTAAAAACAACCTGCCAAATGTCAAATCAATTTTTCCATCCATTTCAAAGTTATCGAATTAAAACATTCAAGTTTTCAAAATTTCAACACCCTGTATTTCGAAAAGTAAATGTGCTAGACCCCTAAATCCTTAATATCATTTTGTCCAATTTTACGAGAGAAATCTACATGCAAACGTTGTAATTACCCTTAACGTTCGAGATGCTTATACCATTTTTTGCGCGATCGTATTGAAATAAATTCCGAATAAAATAATTTAAATTTCTTCGAAATGAACGAAATGTCAAAAATGACATTTGTACTTCTCGATCAGTTTAAAATATATTTTGCATTTTGGTGAAATTGTTTTTATGCTATTTATTACTTTTCGACGTCTGAACGGTAAGTAAATCAATTACCGACGTGTTAAACTTAGAAACCAGTTAACACAACGTACCGTCCTGACAACCGATGCTGTAAATAAACAAAAAATACATTTTTTGAATCAATAAATGAATACACATATATTAATATAAGAATTTATTCTACTCTGGATGAAACTTTATTTAACAAAAATATACAGTAGTATTAATTATAAAAATCTTATCATTAAGTTGATTGGCACAAAGTACATATTAAGTATTCTATTAACTGTAATAAATAATACAATGTATGCTGACAATCAACATTTTGCGCTGAAAGACTAGCTCTGAGACTGAGGAGAGAGCGCGAGAGCCCACGCGCTCAACGCACATAACGTAACAACGTAACGTAACGGTCAGACCAACCTAACATAAAGAACTAAAGTTCTAAAAACAAACAGTTATCACCAGTGGTAGTGACGTATTGATTGGGGAAGGATTTAAATAAAATTAAAATCAAATAATCTGAGATTTATTTATTGTTCGATTACGGATGCACGAGAGCAAGTCAATTATTTAATTGAATTACGGTTATCTAATCTTAACTGACAATGATGCGTAACATGTTTATCAGTTTGCTATACCTACTCTGATTTTCTGACTGGATTTGATGGATGTGCGAAATAGGAATTGTGCCAATCGAAATCAAACAGGCTTTGAGTAATTAGAGTAACGATTTTCATTCGCTGATTGGGAGAGAAAAAAATGTTATTATGGTAATTGTATAGAGAAAATTTGATTGGCTTATACTTTTTTTACAGAAGCCGTGTTCAAATAAACAAACAAAAATATTTCTATTGCACACACAGATTTTATTCTGCTATGAAATAGTTCTGAAACCACCCGCTGCGGTCGCTGAAATTCTTCTTTCTTACCTTGACACAGGAAATTCACTTCTATAGGTTATTCTGAGTCTGTTTTGTGGCCTTAGTTGCTTTGGCTATTTAGACAACTTGGTTGAAATTAGCGCTTTAAGTGGATAGGTTTGAAATCTCATTTTTTCATTCTAGGTTATCCTTTAATATTTTACTTCTATAGGTTAGTTCTATAATTCTATATTGACAAAAAACTATTTCGGTTTTAATTACAGTTTCCTCTAACTATTTTCATATTTAAGTAAATAGCAGATAGATAGATAGATAGATAGATAGATAATTTATTAGTCTTTACCATCATACACATATGACATAAGACAAGTCAGACACAGTTTAAGACTATAGTTAAAACAATTAAAATTAAAATTAGAATTGAAATGTATACAGACAACAGCATATAACAAACATTTGGTATAAACAAGAATATAAATTAAATAAAATAAAATAAAAAGTTACATTTTCAAAGTTTGAAATACAAAAAGATCCAAAATTAGGTGAGGAATTAAGAGATGTTACGCCACCTACCAAATTCATCTAGCGAGTAAAAACAATATTGTATTAAAAATGTTTTAAGACTAGTTTTAATAAGTTTACAAAGCTATGCTATCATTATTTGGGACATGCCACAAGACGGTATGATGAAAAAAACTTTTCAAAGAAATCCGTTACGGAATTAAGCAACAAGAAGGAATGGGATCCAAATACCATTACCAGACTTGGAAATAATGCCATTCAATGGTACACAGACGGCTCAAAAGCAATAGAAGGAACTGGGATAGGAATGTTCGGGCCAGGAACCGAACACTCTGAAAGCTTGGGAAAAACCCCAAGTATCTTTAAAGCGGAAATCCACACAATAAGGAAGTGCGCCCAGTTCAATATTGATAAAGGATACAGAAGACAAAGGATTATCATAATGTCGGATAGTCAAGCTGTCATTGAAGCACTGAGCTCTTGTGTAATCAGTTCCAAAATGGTGTGGGAATGCCTAGACAAAATCAATGAACTAGGCGATTCCAGGACACACTGGGATAGGAGGTAATGAAATAGCAGATGAATTAGTAAAGAGGGGGACTGAAATACCTTTCTGAAGGCCTGAAATACCTTTCTGGAGGCCTGAACCCTTTTGCGGAATAAGCCCCAATGTAATATTGGAAGAAATAGGTAAAGCCGAGAAAAAGAGATCTGACCATTGGAAAGATCTAGTAGGGATTATACAATCAAAGACTCTTCTGGGTGACTACAACCTGCTGAAATCAAATGAATGCATAAGTCAAAAAGTAAAACTGCGCTAAGAGTTTTGACAGGGATCCTAACAGGACATTGTCGCCTGAATGGGCACCTGAGAAAGCTCAACATAATGGAGGAAGAAGAATGCAGATTTTGTGGCATGGAAGAAGAAACCTCCATCCCCATACTTTCCAACTGCAGAGCACTTCAGAATCCTAGAGCACAGCATCTGGGAGATTACTGGATAGAAGAGGAACATTTATCCCAGTGAATATCACCCCAAAATACATACATCATTTTTTTCAGTCCCTAGAAAGTTTTTGATTGAAGCTCATAAAACACTTTATCAGACGAAATTAAATTCTAGTTCCTTGTCGACTGAGTAGAACGACTTTATATTTTAATTAACCCTTCTCTTCCCTTACACGAAATATTCCAATTCCCGTCAAACTTTAAATAACATACACGTGTCTTTTTGAAATAAAATGGTGGAAAATAGATTCCTTTCGAATCTAATAACGAATTTTAGAAACTAGAAATGAACTTGATAACTCAAACCACGAAACTTTTGTGTTTTATCAAATGAAAAAAAAAACAACGAGACGTGCATGCCATCAGAAAACTGCATTGCATTATGGTATGGCTGGAAAGTTTGTTAAATAAAAAATTCTTCATATACAACAAACTTCTCGTATACATATAATACCCATCATTTCTTTTCCGAGACATGTGATCTTATATTTGTCAAGGCTCATTTAAAAAGTTGTGTATTCCAGAAGACAATATCATTGTAGATTTCCAAAAACTATTTTTAAATTAAAAATAGATTATATTTCATTGAAAATAATATGTCAAATTGAGATATTTCTTGAAAGTAAACTATTTAACTTTAAAAAATTGTTCAAATAACTCGGCTTTTGTTAAATCTTGAAACCACGCTGGCCGAAAGTTGGGCCACCTCTTCCGATTGGGATTATCTAGGTGCAGGCATATACAGGGTCCGGTAAACCTTTGTCATAGTTCTATAACTCTTATTTTGTATAGCATACTATATTAATTTAATAGGTCTATGTTAAGGATAATTAGAATCAAACAATTCAATATTATGTTCATGTATAAAGGGTAGTCCATTAGTAAACAAGGCAAATTACCCATGCCCAACGGCAGCTATGGAAGTGATTCTCAACCTCATCCCTTTACATATGGTGGTGGAAAGTGTTGCAGAAAGAACAAGATACAGACTAAGTAGAGAGGAAATCAATAAAAAAAACCACTTGGGAAGAATGCCATTCAATGGTACACAGATGGCTCAAAAGCAATAGAAGGAGCTGGGATAGGACTGTTCGGGCCAGGAACCAAACACTCTGAAAGCTTGAGAAAAACCCCAAGTATATTTCAAGCGGAAATCCACGCCATAAGAAAGTGCGCCCAGTTCAATATTGATAAAGGATACAGAGGACAAAGGATTATCATAATGTCGGATAGTCAAGCAGCCATTAAAGCACTGAGCTCTTTTGTGTAATCAGTTCCAAAATGGTGTGGGAATGCCTAGACAAACTCAATGAACTAGGCGAGAACAATATAGTCCTTAATATGCATTCCAGGATACACTAGAATAGAAGGAAATGAAATAGCAGATGAACTAGCAAACAGGAGGGCATAAATACCTTTCTGGAGGCCTGAACCCTGCGGAATCAGCCCCAATGTAATATTGGAAGAAATAGGAAAAGCCGAGAAAAAGAGAAGATCTGACCATTGGAAAAATCTAGTAGGGCTTATACAATCAAAGACTCTTCTGGGTGACTACTACTACTACTAAGAATCCTAGAGCACAGCACCTGGGAGATTACTGGATAGAAGAGGAACGTTCACCTAAGTTGAAGACTGCAGACATTCTAAAATTCCTACGGAAAATAGGATAGTGCCATACTTTTTTTTATATTCTTAAAACCGAAGAAGCATAAAAAAATGTGAGCCACCCGAATTCAGTATAAATATACAGGGGTTGCCGTTTGGTTTAGTTTGTTATACTGTATAGTTCGAGTAATTTGTCGTAAGATTGGTACACCCTGTAAATGCGGTGGTGTGCGGTATTGACGTTGATATCAATCGTAAAGCAATCAACGTAACGTTATCTTTCAGATAGAAACAGAAAAATCCATTCCATCCACTTTCTTATTTTACTTTCGTCTATTCAAATCCATCGGACCATAATAATGGTTAATCTAAAGAACGAAGTTACAAAAAATAAAGTCATTTAAATGAGAAATCGACTGATATAAAAACAGTTCGATCGGTATTTTATGTAATTTAAATATTTTGTGATGTTTAATAATATAAATAGTTGTTTGAAACTGTATCTATAGTCAAATGCAGTCTTATCATGCGGGTCATACGATTCAACAAAGACATATTCACCGCTTTTGTTTTCTTTTATTGCCTTTAATCATAACTTCCAAATAAAATCCTTAAGTTGATTAAGACAATTATTTTGACGGGACAAAAAAAGGATATGTATTTAGTTTTCAGCGATTCTAAAAAGTCTTTCACCAGCGAAGTTTTCATTTAAATGTCAATTATGTCACTTTGACAATTCAAAGTGACAATAAGAAGCAATTTTCCGGTATTTTGCATCCTCAAGCAAAAAAAAATGGTACTTAATCTGATAGATTATTTCGAGAATGAATGAAAAAGTGGAAATTCGTCAAGCAGTGTTCAGGAAACATCAATCATCATTATTTTCTCCGGGTATATATTTGTATTCTCACATTTTGGTAACCTCTGTGCCTTCTGATTTGATACATATGGTTAGTGAGCACTTAAGAGCACTTTTGACTACAGTAACTTATTCTTTCATACCTTTTAAACGTTTATAATACGAGCATTAGAATGTTTTTGACATCTATAGATCGTAGGAAAATATTCCTATACAGTTCCTATACATAATTTCCTTTCTTTTCTTTCTATTATCCGTGATAAAATGTCACACCCCGAACGACCATGATTTCCCCCCTCCCTAGTTTTGATCCTAGATGCACCACTGCTTTTAAAGCAGCCATTCGTTAAAATCACACTGTATAAGTATAGAAAAAGAATTATTTCAAACATAACAATGAACAAGAACATACGAATACGACACAAAAGATTATCAAGACATTTACAAAAAGTATTATTACTCAATTCCGCTTTTTTTGTATAAGGTAGGTATTGCGTGTGGAGCTGCTCCCATTTCATTGTTATACCATTTCGACGTTAATAATATCGAGTGACTATATATATATATATATATATATATATATATATATATATGTATATAAGCGTAGGTGGTTATGCTAGTAGTTATAGACATGTTACCCAGTAGATAATTCAAAAGTTGATTGTGGTTACTTTCAACTTTTTTCATTTATATATGTACGGATAGATAGTCTGTTAGCTTTGGCGTAGGTGTGTCTGCAAAGTGGGAAAAAATGACACGAGATCATT
>CAJUYG010000150.1:166377-187887 GCA_910591675.1 Galerucella calmariensis | reverse complement strand
TTGCGTTCGAACTATTCGAAAATAGACCAAATGATATGAGATTGGAGAAGTACGCTGATTATCTAATCGAGAATTATGTTGATGAAGAATCTCTTTTTCCACCGACAATTTGGGCCAAAAATTCGTCTGATATCACGCGAACAACAAACGCTTGCGAAGCTTTTCACAGAACTTTTAACGATTCATTTTACAAAGAACATCCAAATATAATAACATTTCTTGAGAAATTAAATGAATTCCAAATCGAAACTTATATCAAGTTGCAAAGTTGTCATTTGAAACATTATGTAAGAGACCCTAAAATTAGAAATCGTCAAAAATTTATTGAAAACCTTATAGAGAAATACAAAAACTCTGAAATAGATAGAAATCATTTTTTAACATGTATTTCATTTAAATGTGTAAAATTTTGAAATTCTCATTTGTGTAAAAATTATTTATATGTTCATGCCATAGAGTTGAAATTAAAACCTTCAAACTATTTTCATGTTTTGATTTTATTTCTTCTTTGAACCGAAAGCATATACCTGATTGCGGGAACGAAATTACTTGTAGGGAATTTATACCTGTCAGCCATGGGGACCAAATTCCTTTTTAAAATTTCGTGACGTCATCTTTGGGGACCAAATTACCAACTCCGTTGCAAACATGCTTGGTAAGAGGGTCATCAAATTCAATGGGATTCATCAAAAACAATATTAAAAGAACCCAATAATAAAAGACGAAAAATCAAAAGAAAGTGCTTTAATACAACTAAATGCAGATAAGTGTGTAGCTAGTATTTCAGCCGAATCTAGTCAAATTTGGTTACCAATGTTAAAAAGAGAAATTTCCAATAATCAATTACCTGCGTTATCAGGATAGCATCATAAGTTTTTATCCAGATTCTCTTATGATTTATCATTGGAATATTTGTTAATCGATATACACTTCAATACACAAAATCACCAAACAGAGTACCAACAAACGCGTTTTATTAACAGCATTTCCAAAATAAGCGAATAAAAAGCGCTATCTCAATAAAATCCGTTCCTGAAACGTGCACTTCACTGGATTCCATTTCTAGTAGACTATCATATTTTTAGAATGTCATAAAATGAAATATTTTATTTCACATTTTACCAGAGATATGATCTACTGTGAAGGGACCTTAATAAAATTTGACAACAAAGTTTTGTAGTATTAAACTTCAAAATATTATTGATTGTCTAGTTGTCAAATTTTTTTCGTTGTGTCAGATAGGGACCAAAAATTATTTCATTACTAGTTAATCTTGACAACTGTAGCTGGAACGCTACCGAAACTTCGAAATAAAAAATAAAAAACATTATTGTGGTTTGATTTCCAAAAAAAATAAGAGAAAAAAGATTAATTAAGTCAGTTACGAAACACTCTGTATAAAAAATGCGTCTACTTAAAGACCCTATCTGTAATGGTATGCAGCTTTCGTTTAAAATCCGAACATTTTTCAGAGATACAAATCTGAAGCACCAGGTGAACCCTCCGTGGTCGAGTGCAAAAGACAAAAACATCTGCCGAGTGTGTCGATATCATATTTTCGAAAATCGACAGATGGTAGGTGGGTTCTAAAAATAGGTATCTCGAGTCTCTGAAGTGGCTTTTTCGTCGGACCTTTGCCAAAATCGATATTTCAACGTTTATAGAAATCACTTTAGTTCGAAATAATATTATCGTATAATTCGTTTGGACATGAATAAATCCACAACTCACACATTATCAACGTTTCCATTAAATTTAATGAGTAGAATTTTAATTATTTTTGAATGTTTTTAAATGGTAGTTGAAAATAGATTAAAAATAAATATATGTTTATCAAATTATTTAGCTAAAAATTATTTTTCACGTTAAAAAATATATAGGGACCAAAAAAATGGAGTTTAAACTTGAAATATATACAAGTATAGACATAAATAATACGAGGGACCCAAATATAGTACTAACGAATTTTTTTTTCATTTGAATTTAAGTGCTTTAAAACATAAAATATGTAAAATATCATTCTAGTTCATATTTTGTGGTAGAGGTAAGTTGTTTTGAGGAATTTCAATGTCATTTTTATTTATTGTAACTTCAATTTCCCCTCCCCAAACTCTTCAGACCCCCCAATTTTAACAGCATTTGAAAAGGTGCAGGTACCCCAGCATTTTCTAAAAATTTTTTTTTTCAAAAATTGCAGCACTTACAGCACATCTGAGTTGAGCTGTGATTAACTATTATCTAATATAAAAAACGTACCTATAAGGCAGTTCCTCATGACTCACTCTGTATATAATATAAATAAAAACAAATTTTTCATACCAAACCACCATAGAAATACTAAAAATCCAATTTTCCAGTAAACCTTAACCCACTTAACAAAAAAAAAAGTTTTTCGCAGCTTTTCAACCTTCTCATCCCAAATCTGTTACAGAAAATTTCTTAGTGGAAAAAATCCAATTAAATTTGTAGGAGTGTCCAATTTAGTTGATATTCACAGATTGTCATAAATTATAGTAACGATCTGATAGCAAGTTGAATCGTAATCGAGTGAAAAGGAGATGGAGATAGTTTACTTGTGAACTTCTGATAGTTACTAGTTTTGTGAAAAACATCAACAGTGGATGAGACGAGCAACTCTCGACTGCATAACGACAAGAAGTGCCGATAAAGGGGATCTCAAAGAGGATCATTAATTTGAGAGGACATTTTTAAACTTTCCAAGGACCCTATGGAATTTTAGTTACTTCAACTTCCAGTTATCAAAGGATATCTCGTTCAGTCATTACCAGGGGCGTATATAAGGGTTTTTTGGGGTTTTTTTGGTTGAAACCCATCAGATAAAAACCCAAACCACCCCCCCATTTTATGAAATTAAATACATTTTAAGTGTTGCATATAACAAAATAGTTTGCATCTGTCAAATCAAATCAAAGAACAGGTCCAATAACAACGGCAATTACCCAGGAAAAACGTCAGTGAGTTGTCAAAGGTTCCAGTCTGCACTAATTATTACGTCATTAACGTATTTCTTATCTAAGGTCGACATAAATTTTATCTATTACTTTTTTTTACTATACACGCTATAGATAAGACGGAGGAACTTATCTTAGAGTGCTGAGGATGTTTGCAGCTCTTAGCGCGATGGCGACAGTGGCGGTGATGTCTTCGACAGGCTGTGGACCTCATGCACGGGACAGGAACGAAGTGGACTAGAGAATGGAACTTAACTTGTCTTAAACTTGCCTTAAAATGGCCTTAAAAGTGCCTTAAACTTGCCTTAAACTTGCCTTAAACTTGCCTTGAAATTGCCGGCTGCAGAGCTGCGGAAAAAAGACAAAACAGGGATAAGGAACTAGAAAAGAAACATTAGGAAGGAACGAATAAATAGAACATAACATAAATGTATGACTGATTTGTAAAAACATTAAACTGATTTAATGTATATAAAGTTTTTTTTTATATCCTAAAAACCAAATGGTATTCCATATTTGGTGACTTTCCTCTAGTGCTTGAACGTTATCTATTGTTTTTCTTTATCTCTATATGCAAAATATAAAAGACAACATTCGTAGTAAGTATAATAGTTTCGGTATCATCGTTAGCGTATATATCCTTTTGACTTCGACTCCTTAGTTAAAAGTCAACCACCACATGTCTTCCATCTAACTGCATCGGCAACCGGTTTAAAACACAGCAAAAACTAGCTCTCGAACGACGTTGCCGTATCGTTCGAGGTCAAGTGTACACCTGCCTTTCGAGAACATCGTTAAAGAGGACAAGCGCTCTTTCAAGAAGACTAGAAGTTTCCGTTTTCGATGTATGAACGTCACTTTTTCCATGCAAATCAGGCATTTAAATACGTTCCTACTTACGCGATCTTTAGATGTTAGTGGATTTGGCAACTGCGTAAGATGTAGATGCAAAACCTTGTTGTATAGTTGACGGGTCAACAACTTTCATGTGTGCAAGAAGAGACCTTTGTGGTTATATATTTATCATTATTATGATTTTCTATCATTTTTTAAATTAATTTTTTTTTGTAAACTTTTCAAAAACTGTGGAATGAGGTTAAACTGATATTCCAGTCTACAAGTGAAAAATAGAGATAAAGCTCCTTAAAAATATGAGCAATAGCTCATTGGATTCGGCATGACCTCTAGAAAAATGTGTTTTGAGGATTTTACTGCACGTAAAAAATTGCAATTGTTATTAACCAAATAAAATAAAAAAAGAGGTATTAAGTTTTTGTTAATAACTCCTAAACTATTAATATTTACGATATTTGGAAAAAAGGTCCTTGAAGGGAAGGAAATTTCCGAAAAAAAAGTTCCAGCTCCCGGCTCTACATCTATTATTAATAGTTTTAATTTAACGCTGACAATTTAATTCATGTATAAAAAATCGCATATGCCACAGTGCAATTGTCACTTTGACAGCGGCAAATACACTAGTGGTTTTTTCACTTATTCATTTGTTCATCAATATCACTGTTCCTAGTATGAATTTCAATAACTGCGTTTTTAATAATTGTACATTAAAATAAAAATGTGTTTATTTTTAATGTTTCATAAATAAAGTTTGCATTGATATGTTTCCAAATTTCTCATTCATTAAATTTTCCTGCCGAATTACACTCGAGGTTTGTATTGATACTGGGTAAATTTGTGATGTTCAAATTCTCAACTGTTTCCTTTAGCAATTTGACTCAAATAACTGTCAACCTAAAAACACTCCACCTTAAAAAAATTATTTTTTTTATTTACCTATGAAAAAATGCCAATTATGATTTTTAAAGAGAAAATAATTCCTTAACTAATTATTTAAACAATTGAAATATGAAAAAAACGGTTATAAACAATAAAAAAATATATTCAAGAAAAAAATATTTTTTAAAAATCATTATTTTTCCAAGACAACATAATGGTAAAAAAAAATTTCTTTATATATTAAACTTGTCTATTTGTTTATAAACAATTTCTTAACAAATCATGTAAAATTTTTTTTTACAATGATACTTAATGCCATTGTTGGATACGAAAACAGCAACAATACAACATTTGTTTGAAAAAATTTTTTCAATAACATTTCTTGGACTTTTCATTTTTTGTTAACTTTAAAAAATTATTAATATCAAAATAATTAACTTTAATAAACTTTTATCGCGTTATCTTGTTAAGTATATATATGAGAAAAGCTCCACAATGCCAAAAATTTGTAGGTTCATTATTTAAACTTTTATGTCGTTATTTATGGAAACGGAGATAAGAAAAAAATTCGTTAATCAACAATTGCATAACTTTTTGAAAAATTTATTTAAAATTTTTTTTCCAATGGGCATAAATTCTTTCAAGTATCTGGATGATACCATAATTTACTTAAATTTTTAAATTCATATTTGTTACTAAAAAAAAATAATTTTCTGTGGTACGCCGTGTTTAGCGGCAGAGCACCCATGCCGTAATGCTATGCCTATTTTCAGCGTTGAATTAAAACTATTAATAATAGAGGTAGAGTTCCGGGAGCTGGATCTTTTTTTTCGGAAAATTTCCTCCTCTTTAAGGACCTTTTTTCTAAATATCGTAATTATTAATAGTTTCCAAGTTATTAACAAAAACCTAAATACCTCTTTTTTTTCATCTTATTTTGTTAATAACAATTGCAATTTTTTACGTGCAGTAAAATCCTCAAAACACATTTTCCGAATCAAATGAGCCATTGCTCATATTTTTAGGAGCTTTATCTCTATTTTTCACGCTTTTCAACTTGTATACTGGACTATGATGAGTTCTTCTTTAACAAAAAAACATCAACTTCTAAATAAACACGTTTAACTTGTTCTAACCTATTTTTTTTAAATTTAGTAATGATAATAATAATGTTTCTAAAATGACGACAGTGTCTACAAAATTAAACATTCAACAAAGCAAAAGAATCATCAATTCCTAATAAATAGATTATTATCCAACCTAATTCATAGATAATTGAGGTAATAGAGGTAATGTTATAAGCAGTATATAACGAGGCAATTTTCGTACACAATAAATAGACTGAACTACTTGTATTCATGAAATATTGAAAGGAAATGTTGAAGAATAAATTGGTAGCCCCAGTCAAGTCCACACGAGATTCTAGTGTTGTGGAAATATATGAAATGTAAAAAATCGAATTTAATAATAATTCTACTGAAATTTTTGTTTGTATATCCTTAAAACGCGAAATATTACCCCTTTGCTCAAAGTTTACAACAACAAAAATTTGGGACAAGAAAAATGCTTCAATTTTGTGAAATAGATTAGGTATGCTTTAAAGACTGGTCTACCCCTATCAAAAACGGCAAAAATATCACATTTGTTTTATGGGAACCCCCCTTTTATTTTAATTTAATTATTTATTTTTGATGCTTGTTGTATGGGCTTTTATTTGATTTGATTTTGTGGAACTGCCTCAAAAAGAATATAAATTTTAACAAGAAAAACACCTTTCAAATCTACAAGCAAATTTTTACACCCTCGCCTGCCTACCTACCCTTAAAATTGTTTGTCATTATTCCTACCATTGTGTAGAGAGTCAGTTGACCATAAAAAGAAATCATACAAAAACCTTTTTGGTATCCCAGAGGAGAGATTAAATTCATGAGTTGCCCGATAAATATTACGCTTGACTTAATTTCCTTTTCTACCTAAACTTCCCGCCATATTTATACCTGCTCTATTTCGCTTGCATTTTTTTATATTTTTTTGACTATTTTATGATTTTGAATTTTAGCTAGATGCCATAGTATCAAAAATCATTAAGAAAAACTACAATTTCAAAATGGGCAACCAGTTTTCTGAATGTAGTAAATTTTCTACTAGCACATTTCGAACACTTGCTATAAGAATCCATTGTTGATATTCGATTAATTAAATTTGAAAAATAATTTCAATAATTTTTGTATTTATTTAATTTTTCCGTCAAAATTAGTTTAAACCCAAACAAAATTAATATGGCCAATGTAGCCAATGTCAAACGATATATCACTTGCCATAAGGTCCTATTTAAAATTATTGGCCAGAGTGGCACTGTGACGTCATCTATTACTATTACGTCACCTGTTACCATTCGTAGAGAAGTTTACAACACTTTATTTTCACTCTCCAAATTTTATTAATGTAAGTGTAGCCGTACAAAAGATACGAGGGTGGGAGGGGACTTTTGAATAGCACTGTATAATTTTCATATAGTTTTGGAAAAACTTGTGTAAGCAGGTTTTTTGGGGGGTTTTATAGGAAAAGTTTATTTTTGTAAATTGAGTATTTTGCACAGTCTCCCACAAAAAGAATATGTTCAAGCATTGAAAACCACCCACTATTGATAACTACCTACTTTTTTGGAATAGAAAATCTACTGCTAGAAGAAAGAAATTTTCCTTTTTTAAAGATCGTATTTCCAAAAATGAAAAAAATTTTCCCTTTTTCGAGGTATTTTCAAAAATAAAAATTTCCTGTAACTTATTCGCGCCGCTTATGCTTTTTAACATACTACCTACATATGCGATTCCAGCTAGTACCCATCAAACCCACCCACAGTACTCAAATTTATATTTTACCTGAAAATAAACAATTTTAAAGGTAGAAATACCGGGGGTGGTTAAAATATTTCAAAGAGGGGTTAGCGCCGCTGAATCATTTAGAAACTAACTACTATTTTCACTCGTAGTACCTACACAGGTAGCATGAGTACTACCTTTTAAACTGGTAGTGAAGAACGAAAGGCAACGTTGCAAGAAAACTTGAAGATTGAACAGGCTTTAAAGAATATATAGGAATATAGAGAGTGTTCGTTCGAGAGGTAGGTGTCTTCGGGGCTTGGCTTTCAGTATGCTTTTATGCGCACGAGAGAGAGGGTCAGGATTTGTAGTAGCGTATGTGAATGTGATAATTTTTGTGTTGTTGTAGCGCGAAAGTTTTTTTTTTTGAAATGAAAGTTTCTTCGCCTCAAGGAAATTGTACGTATCGACCTACTAAGTGGCTGAATATTTTTTGAACAAAAGTGCTTTTTTAAAGGAACATCTAAGTGAGAGAGTTAACATATGCCGTTTAACGGTTTTTTTCGGGGTGTCGTTATTGTGGCGGTTATAGTGCCTAACGTATGGAATAAAGTTGTTTTGTGATATGAAAAGTTTTCTTTTTTTGTACTTTTTTGTGACGTGTTAAAACGGATACCTTGTTTTCCTGTTGGATTAATTGATACTGAGGATTATGTGTTTGTGATTTTGCAGCTGTATGCGTCGCTTGATTTGACTAATTTTTGTTATCTGTGATACCTAGTTATTAAAATGCAAACCAAAGGAATTTTAATCGTTGTTGTTCTTCTGCAGTTTTTTATCGGTGAGTTTTTTAAATTAAATATTCCAAACATACCATTTATATACACTGTAAAACTGATTTATTATTTTGTCTCAAATAAGATAGGTATTAAAGCAAACTGCTTAACAAAAGTTATTAAGAAAGCCCGGAGACTGTATTTTGACGAATTACAATTTGATTTTTTATTTTGTTTACATCTTATTTCTTTTATTTTTGCACTTTTTACCTTTTAAAGCAACAAAAACAACAATTAGAGGTTGTTCAACTTTTCTATTTCATACTAATACTTGAAATACATACAAACAACGGCTCTGCATACTTTCAAAAAGGCCGTTGGAGTCCGTCTTCATTGATTTGTCTCCAAAGTTGGGGTAACAGCTGTCCAAGTTCTTGTAGAGTCTGTGGGGATGGTCCCAATCAAGCATGAATATTAAATTCTTCTTAAATAACTTGATGTTAGCAATACAAAGTATTGGATATTTTGCTAGAAGGGGAAGGGTGAATGAATGTATAAATCAAGTTACTCAAGAAGGGGAAAGGTGAATCCATTATCACTTCTTAAGTTGTCCAAATCCATGCGCCTCTTTAATAGATAGATAGTTTAGTGTTTGTTTAGCAATAATGCTATTACAAACAAAATATTTTCAAAAAAATGACATACGATTTTATAGAAATTGGCATATTATTATACGACAATAAACCTTTGTAAAATAGAGAATTTTGTGTTGAACTAGTTCTTGTAGTAGGTATACGTTACTAGATGTTCTAGTGTTGTGAGTATGTATATCTCTAACAAAACTAATTTTGTTGGACATATACCTATTTTGGTAACATACCTATAAATTATTTTAAAAATAAAAATTACGTTCTCTAAAACCATTCGCTGATTAACACTCATAAATCTTAAACGTTCAAGCATATCTACCTATTTACGCTTAAAATAACCCTCATTGCTTTATTTTGTAAAATCTGTAATTTAGACTTCTCAGACTGGCTCAAATAATATAAAATGTGGTGCAATTATATTTTTATATAATGTTACTCTTGTCATTATAGATAGATTTGAACTTATTCTCCTGAAATAATTGATTTTTTTACTAATTTTCTTATGAACATACTGACCATGTTTTTTAAAATTCAAATCCTTATCGATAATAACACCTAAGTATTTATTTACATATTTACTTGGGATTTTGGGATACATACAAGTGGTATCCCATGGATATTTTGGGACCACCAGAGGAGGAAGACTCCCCCCTTGCAAGGTCAAAGTGTTGCAAGAATAATTGCGAACTCGCTTAAGGTTTGGACAACGAACAGGTTTTTTATCATAAATAATTCCTTTATGAATTATAGCTATGGAATTTGCCATGAATGTAGAATAGACACCATATGGCCTCCTTTAAGGATATTAATCAGCATAGAAACTTCTTTCTTCATATTTAATGAAGGTTTCTTGATAATAATTATTTATGTAAAATTTCCATTTCGTTTTTAATGGCAAAAACATATTTCTTTTTATTGCAACAGTCGAAACATTTAAAATATTAATTTATATATGAAGATTTTAATAAAAATTTATTATATTTTTTTACTGGAGAGCTGTCCTTATTCCAGTTGAAGTTGTTGATGATTTTGTGTAGCAAAATGTCAGTAGATTTAAATTTAAAATTGTGAAAGATTCAATTTTATATTGATACGTATTCGGTAGCTGGTTTTGTGGTTAAAATACTTTTAATTACAATCGATTTTAGCACGTTTGAATTGAATTATTTATATGCGAGTTGAATTTTAATTATTTTAAAAGTCCATACAATATTTAATATAAGTTGTTTCGTAAAATAGAATGAAGGGAATTATGCTTTTCCCAAAAGTCAAAATGTAAAATTAAAATGCTAATCAAACCGAAGATCTCTACGAGTTCAAGAAACTTTCCAACTTCTTTTCCCTCTTAAATTCACCTCGATCTTAAAGAACATGGAAAATACGTAAGTATTTAAACTTTAAACTTCCAACTTGTAAGTTGTTTCAGACAGTGGCAGAACAAAATTTGTTTTTCAATTTCTTATAAATTATTCTTTTTTCTTTGGGATTCAAACCACAATAATGTTTTTTATTTTTTATTTCAAGATTAACTAGTAATGAAATAATTTTTGGTCCCTATCTGACACAACGAAAAAAATTTGACAACTAGACAATCAATAATATTTTGAAGTTTAAGACTACAAAACTTTGTTGTCAAATTTTATTAAGGTCCATTCATAGTAGATCACATCTCTGGTAAAATGTGAAATAAAATATTTCATTTTATGACATTCTAACGACATGATAGTCTACAAGAAATGGAATCCAGTGAAGTGCACATTCCAGGAACGGTTTTTATTGGGATAGCGCTTTTTTTTAGCTTATTTTGGAAATGTTAATAAAACGCGTTTGTTGTTACTTTTTTGAGTATGATCATTTTTGTTTTCAAAACATGTATAACTCAGTTTGGTGATTTTGTGTATTGAAGTGAGTATCGATTAACAATTATTCCAATAATAAATCATAAGAAAACCTGGATAAAAACTTATGATGCTATCCTAATAACGCAGGTAATTGATTATTGGAAATTTCTCTTTCTAACATTGGTAACCAAATTTGACTAGATTCGGCTGAAATACTAGCTACACATTTATCTGCATTTAGTTGTATTAAAGCACTTTCTATGATTTTTCGTCTTTTATTATTGGGCTCTTTCAATATTATTTTTGTCGAATCCCATTGAATTTTATGCCCCTCTTCCCAAGTATGTTTGCAAATACCTGACTTAAAGAACTCCCTATCTTTGATATACTTTTTATGTTCACTTATTCGGACTTTCAATGGTCTAGAATTTGTCGCATTCACAAGATATCAAATATATGCAATTTTTTTAAGATTGTTCTAAATTAATTTATAGTCTGTCAACTTGAAAATTGGGTTCTAATTTAATCCGTGGCACTGTTTTGGAATATTTTGGATTCTTTTCTAACCTTTTTCTTACAAAAACGGAAAGCTATTAAATAATTTTTACAGTTAAAAAATGCTCACACCAAATTTAAAGAATTCCATTTTGTTCTGCTTCAAATTGTTATTTTGAGTTTGGAAGGGACTTCACTGGTTTCTTCTCATGAGCAAAGCGAGTGTGCTATTGAAGGGTACGTCAAGCCAAAAAATTTAAAGCAAAATATTGCTTTGTTTACAGTGCCAGTGTTTACAGTAAAGAGAAAAATTTTGGAACAGTAGATTTACATTCGGGAATCTGTCATAAGTTTTACGACAGTTTCCAATAAATCATTTCTTTTCAAAATATGAATTTATTGCTTGAAGATGTACATAGTCATTGATTTAAGTGTGATTTTTTTAAATATTTCATTTACTTGGGATGGTCTGCAGCCTTAATTTTAAAAGAAAAAGTATTTTTATTATAAAATCCAATAAAAGTTGATGCACTGACATACATTTATTTTATTTTCTACGAATATTGCTTAGTTTAATGCTGATTTAGCTTAGAAAATGTGAAAGTCAACGAAATATTAATTAAAAAGAAATCACCGTACAGGAAGTGATAAAAGTGATAATGATGATGAATTCCCAAAAAAATTAAAACCACATTATGAGTAAACAAAAATGAAATTCTTTCAATAAAACCTTCTCTGACTAACAAGCAATACCTTAACGGTTTATATAGAAATTATTATTTATTTAGTAATTCTATTGGTATTTAACCTTCGCAAAGTATTTAAACTGACACGTAAATAATTAGAACGTGTTTTCATAGACTCGATTTGTAATCAAATTAGTTTAAAAAAACATTCCATATACTTGCAGATCCATTGTAACAGTTTCTAATGAAAATTTCATAGAAAAAATGTCTGATTTAATTGAAACTTATCAAGTACCTATGATAACACAATAATTTGATCAGTTACTTATTATCATACAGAAGTTATCTATATATGGTGGTGGAAAGCGTTGCAGAGAGAACAAGATACAAACTAAGTAAAAAAGGAATCATTAAAAAAAACCACCTTCTCACTTCGAAATCAGACAACCTGAAGGAGAAGTGAAGAAGACGTAGAGGTCAAGCAATCCACCAGCAGCTACCAAAGTTAGGCTAGGTTAGTGCAGCTACGTAAAGAACGGCTAGAGGCAGAAACAGATGGTCATATAAAGTGGAATTGGTAATTTTGCACCAAACTGCTGCAAAAATCAGCTTCTTTCCTGTTTCATATATTTTTTGTACTCCCTACGTCAGTCTCACAGTATAAAATTATCTACAAACTTTCTCTTTCTTATACCTTCAACCTTTTTTTGAGATACAGCGCGTAGAGTAATAATTTCCTATCCAAAAAAAAATAGAATCGACAGACAGACAACTTTGTTCTTTTCTATATAAAAAAAAGGAAATTCTTATCAGTATTCCGTGCATGATGTCGTAACTGCTATAATTATATATTCTTTTCATCCCTCATATATGGAATTCTTATGCTCTTCACCTTTTATATAAAAAAAGAATCTCTATCTTCCCTCTCGCTTTCTCGTTGTGTAGCGTTCTCCGTTTCGCATGCTTATTGTCTGCGAGAAACTTTAGAAAACGTGTTCATGCATCATGCTGGTATAATATTAGTATGTATTCTGAGAATAAAAAGAAATATGATACCTGCTAGCGAGTTTTAAATTTCCTTCTATTTTATTGTGCATAGAAATATCTACAGAGGGGTATTATTAAATAGGAGATAGTTAGAAGCTGTTTTAGTTGAATCCACATTTAGATATCAGCATAGGCTAACAGGGATGCCAAATTTATAGATGGGCCGTATTAGCGAGGTACAAATATTTATAGAAAACGTTGCTAGGTATATCCCTCGGTATACCCAAAGCAAATTTCACTGGAAATACTATTTTAATTAACTGAAGAATTACACCAGTCAACAAAATTTATTCTAGACATTGAAAAACACTTAAATATTCATATATATAGTTCGTGAAGTTTGCTTTGAACTGATTTACAGCAATAAGTATAACTTAATTTAATTGTTTACGAAGAATATTCACTTTTAGACATTAATTTCTTGTTATTTTACATCTATATGTTATTGTTTATCTCAAATCTTCAATAAAAAAGACACTTGTATCCGAAAAAATGTTTTCTAATTATAATTTACAGTGGAAGTGTGGAATAAGAATAAAAATCAGTAATTTTTGCCGAAAAAATTGAAAAATCGCTCTAGTTTCTACAAAAACAAACTTTAATCGAACAAAAAATGTTTTTCCTAATTTCTGTCGTAGGAGAAACCAAAATTTAACATGTAGCAATCAGATTCAAAAATCGTGTTGACCGGTGTTATAGACAGCATTCCATTTAGGTACAGCTTTAAATGAAGTCTGAAACTTCAGCGTTAAGTTGACGAAACAAGACATGCCAATTTTGACATTTGTTGACAGGCGCAAGCTATAGGTTGTTATATGCAACACTCAAAAGACAGTCCTTGTACACTGTTTTTATTTTTCACATCAACGATATCATTAGCCACTCTTTTCTGTTTTATTTGTACAAAATACAAATAAAACAAAGCACAGAGCCAGATGCTGCAAATGCAATACGCATATATACAGATGGCTCAAAAATTAAAGATGGCTCAGGATGTGGAGTTTACTCGAGAGCACTAAGCCTAAAGATTAAGTGGGGAATGGGAAACAATACCAGCATGGTTCAAACTAAACTGGCTGGTATCTCAATTGCCACAAAAGAACTAACCAGAAAAGGAATTTCTTTTGACCCAACTTTGTACCCAAAAGTATTATTACTTGTCTCTGGTAGTTGATAAATTCTTTTCATTGTTTCGTGTAAATTCAAACGTTATTGCATATTAATCCTTACCTTTTATCTTTCGACCTATTGATATTCCCAACAGGTAAGCTATTGTTGAATAACTAAGTTGGTGTTTCTGTTTAATATTCTTCCCTTGTAGTTTCTAACAACTTTGTCTATCACCGTGTATTTATATGGACACGTTCATCGATGTACAAGCGATTCAATTCTCTTTTATCCGTTTCATTAAAAATTTAAGTTTTGTTTTGTTATCTGTAGAAAGAGAATACTCCTTTTGCATACGACATGGGTTCTCACAGTTTGTATTTTATCCAATGGCGTAGGAGATCTTTTTAGATTCATAAACTCCGATACAGACCGTGGAGAATCAAATACGGTTAAAAATAGCGAAACTGGAGAATCTCTAAGCAACTTAGATTTCACCTCTTATACGGTATGTTTAGGATAGGGTGTACATAAGATAAGATATTTCGAATTTTAGGTATTTTCAATAAATTGTTTGCCAAAATGAATTAAAACTGCTTCAGTTTATGTCAAATCCAAAAACAAAAATTGCTTGGACGATCTTGCAGGTCAATTGATTGTCCCTCCTTGTCCAATCCATCGATTTTCATACGTAGTGTAACGAACTATTCCGCTAAAGGGAGCAGGACAACCATCATGCATGAACCATAACGTGTACACACCTGTTCTTATCTTATTTATGACATTTTATTAAAATATTTGACTCAACAAAGTTTCGGATATAAATTTATGATTTTTCTTCAAGCTGCAATACCATGATGCATTGATATCTAGTTAGCATAGACCAGTTCTATGCATAAACAAAATATTGCGTTACGATAGCAACGAAAAATAACTCATTAGAAGTGTCAGTATGAAGCTGGACGTCAAAAAAGTAAATCAGAGTTACGCAATAAATTAAAAGAAAAAATATGTCTTCGAAATTGTGAAAATCGAAAAATTGGAGTATTGAGCCATCATCAAGTACCTGTGTTTAAAAGGGTTAAGAGGTGAGCAGATTTACGAAGATATGCTTGATACCCTTGGTGATCAATGTCCTTCGTCCTCTCCAAGACCTAATAAGTTATGTGTCCAAAAATCTGCTGGAAAAGTTCTTGCTTCAGTTTTTTGGGATTGCCATGGAGTAATCATGATTGATTTTTTTGGATGGGGGTAGAACAATAACCGGAGATTCGACACTACTTACCACTATACGGGAAAAAATTAAAGAGAAAAGACACGAAAAGCTATCCAA
This sequence comes from Galerucella calmariensis, assembly GCA_910591675.1. NCBI lineage: Eukaryota > Metazoa > Arthropoda > Insecta > Coleoptera > Chrysomelidae > Galerucella > Galerucella calmariensis. Next base: position 172,424 of record CAJUYG010000150.1, on the reverse strand, counting down.
AAAGGTGTTTTGTTTTTGCAGGACAACGCCACAACACACACACAAATCTCATGTTACCATGCAAAAAATTCGGGATTTAGGGTTTGAATTACTAAAACACCCCCCCTTATTCACCAGATTTGGCTCCGTCCGACTATCATCTCTTTCCTCAACTGAAAAAAAGTTTAAAAGGTCGTAAATTTTCTTCCAACAAGAAGGTAATAAAAGCTGTGGATGTCTGGTTTGCAGAGCAAGAAGAAACATATTTTTTGAAAGGTCTAGAGACGTAGCAGGTTCACTGTAATGAATGTATTCAATTAGGAGGAGAATATGTTGAGTAATATCGACATTGAAATTTTGTTTGGTTCTAGAGTAGGCTAAGAATTTTTCAATATAAATAATATGTATATTTACTTGATTTGAATATGTTTGAGAGCACTGCGTTTATGACCTTCGAGAATAACATTAAACCCAACCAAAATACAATAACACAAAAATATGTAATTAAGGATTCAGTGATAATATTACCGATTTTCCAATTTCAATTGAAAGCTGAATCTATTGGAACCGAGCTATCCGCCTCTGGTTGAAGTTCGATATGACCACAAATTCGTATTCGTGAGACATGACTTCTATAGCCAATTAGCATTCTAGTTGAACGCTAGCCAGGGAACACACAATACCTACCACAATACCCAATTAGTATCCAATGATTATTTTAGAGAAAGTATTATATAACTATCAATTGCATTGTTTACTACTGACACTGACATTGGAATTTAATTACCAAAATTATATTAAATTCGTTTTTCGAATGGAAATAACATAAAAAAATGTGGCTATCCGTTTTGTGACTTGTTGGGGAAGTTTCTAGGTCTCGTTTAGTTTTCCTGAATTCAAGGAATGAAACGTTTTTACGTACCGAAACGTCAGATTTTTAACTATTCGTTTTTTTTTTCATTCCCGCATAGATTTTAAAAGGCGGAAATTCAGTTGGAATGCCATTATTTTTTTATTAAAAGTTACTTCAATAAAAGTCCGACGTTCTATATACGTTTTGAGGTTTTCTAAAACATATTCTCTAGTTTATACTGATTAGGTTAGTTGTAACTGATACATTGCATAATATTATTAATTACAGAACGCATTCCGATTGTAATCACTCGACCTTGACTCAATAAAAAGCAATAAGAAATTAAGTTTTAAACGTTAGTTGCACATTTGTTACACCTCCAGTAGAATACGAGTAAACAACCCTGTAGAAACGCCACTGTCATGTTACTTTCATACTACACTGTGGGCCGAAATAAAGGAGTACATTTTTTAATTGAAAATATTTTTAGGGTTAGGGTTATGTTATCAGCCCTGCAAAAAGAAAATAAATCGCCCAAAAAACAAAAAAAATATATTCAATTAAAAAATGTACTTAATTTCGGCTCACAGTGTATATTACTAGTCCTGTTTTTGCAAATTTACATTTTATCACCCAGTCTACTAAGTATACAGATTGTAACAAAAAAAAATCGTAACGTGAAATGCTTAGAGCCAAATTCAAAACTCCGATACGGTATTTTCAACACCCGATATTCAATTTCGATGTTATATTATGCATAAGAAAATTTTGTACATTTCTGCGAAGATAGCTCGTCAGGATGTCGATCTAAACCTATTGAATTTCATAAGATATAAATCCAATATTTGCAGAAATGTATTTTTTATATTCGCCAAAATGGAATTCTGTTTGATACTAGTTTATCAGAATGATAATAGACAAGCCCTATTAGCCTTGAACAGACAACGTGTTATATCGAGGCTAGTACTAGAGTGCCACCAAGATTTAACTAACGCCTCGGCAGATAATATTATCCTGAGGTGGGTTAAAGGGCACGAAAGGAGTAAAGGTATTCGCATTGCCTATTCTTTAGCCAGGGAAGAAGCTGGACTAAAAATTTTAGGACCCAATGACAACTAGGGGCTAACAACTTCGAAAATTGCGGAACTAGCCAAACGTTACACCCATGCTCAATCTCTTTAGAGATGGGATGGAATCAAAGGATGTAGTCTTCCTAGGATCACCCTGGGAAGCTGGCTCCGAAGAAATATTTGGCGATGACCAGGAAAAACCTACGTTTAACAGTAGGATTTCTGACTGGCTACTGTCAACTAAGGAAACACCTCCATACTATGGGGCTAGTGGACACACCTCTATGCAGGATGTGTGAACAGGAAGATGAAACTGTCAGGCATGTCTTATGCGAGTGTCCGGAGTTTTCGTCAATAAGAGAGTGTCTGTTCGGTGAGTCTTGGCCTACACCTGCCGATATAAAGGAGATGTCTCCTGTCCACCTTCCTGGGAAGGACAAGATGAACGATGACCTAGGAGGACAACTCCTTGGGAGGATGTACAATGGGTCACATGTGGCAAAAGTGCTGTGATTCTACACTCACTACATACATATCAGAAAGTACTGAATATTAAAATCGATCCTGGTAAATTATTTCAGTCACATGCTAATATCGACGGAAAGAACCTGCTGGTCTTAGAACTCAGGTAGTAACCCTAAAGTTCATCCCCTTAACTTTCACTAATAACAACTACCTTGAAATTAGCAAAAAAAATGTCGCCACCTGCGTAAAGGGATAAAGAAAGCAAGCACATGTGCGCCACTGACAATATCTTGCTTCCTATAAAATGTGCCGAAACCTAAAAGTGATATATCTTGAATTTATTTAGTATGCCATGAGTTTTCGAATTTATTCTGGATTGAATACTTAAAAACTAAAACGTCTTCCGCTATATTTGTCTTGCAACTGAAATTTTATAAAGACGTGCCAAGTACGTTTCTTATGTACTCTATTTTTTTATAAAATAATTTCCTTTTTGTTCGAAATTTATTTTAAAATTGAAATCAAGATCATTATAAACCTTTTAAATATCTTTATATCAGTGTGAAAATAATTAAAGAGATAAGAGGACATTGAATCTCGTCGACAATGTTGCCGGCTTGTATTGGATGTCAGACAAAATAGAAAAAATGCACCGGTGTACCACTTTAAGATTATTATGTCATTCTGTACAGGTTGAGGGCTGTCGTACTTTTTTGATTCCATGTCAACTTGTGGCCCATTAATTCACTTCATTATAAGTATGAACAGACTGTATTTTCTTTTTTTTATTTATTGAAACAAATACCGGTGAGTTTCTCCATATTTTTTGTTTTTTCGACGTTTTTCTTGATCGCTTTTCCAGAATAGAGAGACCCTTATTAATAATGAAATTTTATTGCACTAATGAAATTGATAGCGCTACTTAACAAAAAAGGAGCAAAAAAAATGTAAAAGGTATCTAAAACTAGAACGACTATCTACCACTGTAATTGCTCTGGAAATGAATTTCGAGTGAGGGCAAAAGTTAGCAGTAGTTTGAAGTGTTGCAAACTTCATTACGGAGAAAGTATTGATGAAGTGCTCTGAATATAAATAAAACTGGGCTAATAATCTACAAAATATATTTATCTTTTTTTTTTCATTTTCTGCAGTTAGTACTAGTCTCGGTACTAGTAGTGAATAAGTTAGGTGGGTTTTTCTGACAAAAATGACAGTTAAGGTCTACCATTCAAAACATAAGATTTTTGCATGTTTTTTATCAATACGAACATCTATATTGCTTCATTAAAATAATGAATACACCCCCGAAAGCGTATACCTTGAAATTTTAAATGACTTTTTAGCTGAATACTCAACATATCGTTGGCCAATAATTCCAGGAAGTCTAGGCATGTCACCATTTCATTTCTGTTATTCTGTCACTAGTTATGTCAATTGTCAGTTATATTTATTTTTGTTGATATTTGTTTAATTGTGTATGTCCATTTTTGTAGTATTTCTAGTTAGTTGTATCTTTATTTTTCTAATTACTTTTTCCACTGACATCTGACATAACTAGCGACAGAAAACAAAAATGAAATGTCATTCTTAACTGTCATTCTTAAAAAAAATAGTAAGGTGTTTTTGCTAATGTTTACCATATAAGTAATAACTATTATTACCAAAAAAAAGTAAACTCACAACTAAAGTTCTTCTCATTATGCTTCTCAATTTTGTAGACAAAACGTAATTTTTCGTTATAACGAGCACTTTACTCAGTATATCATTCATGGCATGAAAAATGTCTGCATTTATCTCCAACGTATGAAAAAGAAAATGTTCTTAGTTCTTTCTAAAAGCGACTAATCTGTTAAAAGCTATCCTAATTGACCGTACTAAAGCTCACATTTACCGAATTGAAGTGTATTTTTTTTTGGAAATGTCTACCACGCCGCCAGACGGACAGACGAAATAAATAATTCAGTACTATACCGAAAAACAGTTGAAATAGAAGTAAAAAAGAAATGATATGATACAGGATGTTCATTGCTTTTATTGTTTTAACGGTTCCGAATCTTTTCTTGTTTAGAAATCTGGTATAGTTTGTCTCAAATTGTATCGCCTTCGTTTTTAACGGCAATAATCTAAATAATAAGATCATTTATGACCTTATTAAAATAATTTTACCTGAAATTAAACCCCACAACTAACAGTCGAGTAACAAGGCAAGGGCGGGTCTGGTTAAAGTTTATTTAACTTGGCACATTAATTTTATGATTGCCGGCAAAAGTGAGGACGATATATTTTGAGACAAACTATAGTAAATCATGAAACTGTATTTTTGTTATACAGGGTGTTTTCAAATGACACCTACAACGTTTGCATGTAGATACCTCTCGTAAAATTGGACAAAATGATATAAGGATTAAGGAGTCCAGCACATTTACTTTTCGCATTACAGGATGTTAAAGCTTTGAAAAATTAAATGTTTCAATTCGATGACTTTAAAATGGATGGATAAATTGATTTGACATTTGACAGGTTCTTTTTAAATGTAAAAGAGCATATTTTGATGGAAAATAATTTTTCAATTTTTGATCTAGTGGTGTAGATTTGGAAGAATATGTTACCTTTCTCCCTCCCATTTTTTACGCCACTGACTTATGAAGCAATTTTTATTCAATTTTGTATTCCTCAATGGTTTTCACGTGAAAAACGAATACCTTTACTTACAGTGTGGAAACCACTTATGGAATAAAATTATTTGTCATTATTTTAAAAAATTATAAAAACTGCCGAGACACGTTCAATTTTTGAATTGAGTTGTGGGTTATGTAAACATAAATTTAAATGTACAGGGTGATTCACGCAAGTATGCCATAGTCGGAATTGTTTTTTTAATGAAACACCCTGTATATTTGCATATTTTTGAAATCCTCTTAATGAACCGATTCCAACAAACTAAATAATGTATGGTCAATTATGAATTATACAGGGTGAAATTTTAAAATTAATAATTTATTACAATTGAAATAATGGTACTTTTTTAAATTAGCTAAATATGGATTTATCAAAAATCTAAACTAACTAATTATTAGACGTATTTGTATTTTAAACAAAACCTGGTATGCCCATAAATTTTATCATAAATACCTAAAAATTGCCCTAAAACGCCAATAATTAGACACAATCAGTTATATTGAAAAAGTAAAATCTTTGTCAAACACTCTTTCCTTGTCGACATATCAATAAAATATTTAACTGAGACTCACCGATTTTAATGATGATCGGGTACGGGGATAACTGCAGAAGTCAAGTTGAAGTGGCAAACTTAATTAATCACAGGTATCCCGAATTGCCTAATATTTCACAAAGTACTGTGTCTAAAATTCATGCACAATTCAGAGAACTTGGACATGTGAAACCATTGAAAAGAAAACCACACTTCGTTGAAGATGATGTGAAAGTGGATATTTTGTTAAGTGTCGAAGAGAATCCAACTTCAAGTACACGTCAAATTGCCCGTGAAAATAATGTTAGTCATACAACTGTTCTAAGAGTCTTCATAAAGAAAAACTTCATTCATACAAATTAACTTTTGTGCAAAACAGAAGACGATCCAGATCGTAGAATGGATTTCTGCGAAAGATTGATGAATAAGCTGAACAGAAATGAGATAGCTCCTGGTACCATTCTTTTTT
>CAJUYG010000150.1:134001-160283 GCA_910591675.1 Galerucella calmariensis | reverse complement strand
AATTAGGGTTTATTACTCCTCGTACTTTCTGTACAGACTATAGCTTATTCCTACTTATATTCAGTAGTTCTTCGGCTCGTTTTACACATGTGTCACTTATGAAGGTGACCTGTGTACCTGCTTTGAAGTGTTCCTCCACTGAAGTCCATGTTGGCTTTGTACCCATTTTTGTATTTGCCCTCGGACTACCTTCTTTAAGGTCCCAAGAGCTAGTTCTGGTCCAACATATGCTGTTCCTGAACCTTTTCTTGCGAGTTCATCAGCTTATTCATTTCCAGAAATACCGCTATGTCACGGCACCCACACTAATCTTACTTTAATGTGCAAGCTGCAAGGGCTGCCTGGCTGTCATTTAGTATGTTTATCCTATGTTTGTTAATTCTGACACATTCTAAGATAGCAAAAATACAGAAGGAATTGTTGAAAGAGACAGAGATGTATTGAAAAGAACCTGATATAATAACAGTCAAAATATTCAACTAAATGTCATAATGGTTTTCGCAATTTAGGAAAAATAATGCTCTAAATCTAAAAGCCGACTCTGTGGTTGTTGTGCAGTTTCTACTAAATCATTTTACGCACTACATAAGAGTCATTTTCTAGTAATTTAAATAAATTTGTGGCAGTTTCTTTGTTTTGAATTACAGTCATTCAAGAAACAATAGTTAAACAATGTGTCGACGAGTGTAGTAAGAATTCAGTAAAATGTGATTTAGACACGTACGACATTTTAGCGAACATTAACGTCTCGTTAGAAAATACAATATTTAAATTGTAATTGTTTTTCTTGGAAAGTATACACCAGAAATAGATCGTATTTAATAATTGGAATTGGAGATAGTTAACCAGTGCCGGGGTTTTATATTTACATGAAAGAGGTGTCAAAATATTGTGTGTGAAACTTTGTAAATGAAACTATTTCTAAAAATTTTGTTTTCGAAATTTACTTTCTCCTAACTTTCGGGTTTCCCTGTATATAAAATATAGTAGCAGGTGATGTAGTTGACTGCTTCTCTCATATTACTTACTTCTACTTAATTTTTGAGGAGAGTCTCAAAAACTAGTAGTTCCTATAGACCTATTTCCCGGAGGAATTTTAAGATGTCTGCAGGCTTCAACTTAGGTAAATGTTCCTCTTCTATCCAGTAATCTCCCAGGTGCTGTGCTCTAGGATTCTGAAGTGCTGTGCAGTTGGAAAGTATGTGGATGGAGGTTTCTTCTTCCATGCCACAAAATCTACATTCTTCTTTCTCCACTATTTTGAGCTTTTTCAGGTGCCCATTCAGGCGACAATGTCCCGTTAGGATCCCTGTTAAAATCCTTAGCGCAGTTTTACTTTGACCTAGAGTATTTGATTGCATAAGCCCTACTAGATCTTTCCAATGGTCAGATCTTCTCTTTTTCTCGGCTTGACCTATTTCTTCCAATATTACATTGCGGCTGATTCCGCAAAAGGGTTCAGGCCCCTAGAATGGTATTTCAGTCCCCCTCTTTGCTAGTTCATCTGCTATTTCATTTCCTTCTATTCCAGTGTGTCCTGGAATCCATAGTAAGGTCTAGTTTGTCTAGGCATTCCCACACCATTTTGGAACTGATTACACAAGAGCTCAGTGCTTGACTATCCGACATTATGATAATCCTTTGTCTTCTGTATCCTTTATCAATGTTGAACTGGGCGCACTATCTTATGGTGTGGATTTCCGCTTGAAAGATTTCAGAGTGTTTGGTTCCTGGCCCGAACACTCCTATCCCAGTTCCTTCTATTGCTTTTGAGCCGTCTGTGTACCATTGAATGGCATTCTTTCCAAGTCTAGTAATGGTATTTGGATCCCATTCATTCTTTTTGCTTAATTTTGAAAGAACACTTGATAGAAATAGCTTATCATGCGTCTACTGGTTAAATCATGATGACATAGAATCCTTGGCAAGATCGAGACTGTAGAAACTAAACCTGTTTTAACCTAAATGTTTTCCAGCTTTTTTTGTGATTTCAACATCTCATCTAAAGATCTTCCTTCACCACTCTCTATATAATTTCATCGACTTTTTCGATTTATAACTGGCTTAAACACGTCTTCTTGTTTTACTTCCCAATAAAAGTTTTTACTGGCTAGCGTTATGATCGAAACATTGGCTTTTAAGAGGAATTACTCAAAAGGAGAATATGAAAATATTATAGACTATTAATTTTGATAATGACGTGATATTTGTTACCGTGTTGATTAGAACCATCAAAGACCGACTGAAATTCAGTAGTTTGAATGTTCGGATTTATTGTTACATTTAATGATTCTAAGGGAATTTTGAATTAATAATATAACTTAACAATCGAAAATTCCAAAACTATTTTAGATCTCTCCGCCAATATTAGCTCAAATAATATCGCAACACAATGTAAATTATGCTATATATATAATATATAATATGCACTTGTTTCCACGCTATTTAGTAATTTATTTTTAGGCGTGGCTTATGATACATAATATAAAAACAAAAGTCCGATAAACTTATTTTTAGCATGTAATATTTCATGTTTTATCTGTACCGCCCTACGTCATTAATATTATTTTTATATACATACTTTGCTGCTTTTATCTTTTAGCATATAAGGTTTTAATGTAAATATTGTTATCAGGCGAAAAACGAATCATCAAAATTCCTTTGTTTATTAAACAAAGTTTAAAATTAATAACCTCACATACATGTCTAGATTTTCAAGAATTTTAATTCGTTACCTCATGGTTTTATAAGAATTGTTGCTCTTAGTCACGGCTTTGGTCATGGCTATGTTTCAATATTTGTTATGCCAAAGATTACAGAATAAAAATATAAGATGTTTCACTCGTTCGAATTTATCGCGTAAAGCACCGATGCCGCTGGTGACTGTCTGGTGACTTGGATGGTACAGTACGTCGCTACGTCCTTACTTGCATTTAATTTGGCATATTATACGGGACGTCGCCCGTCGAGCGCTGTTATATTAGAAACACAAAAATTCAATTCTATAGCTAACCAAAGGGGAATTGGTCAGTTTCTTTTGAACGAATTCACTAAATTTTCTTTTCATCATCCATGTAATCAATTTCCTTTCAAATATTATGCCAGTCTCTATACCAGAGTCCGTATATATTTCACTCTCAAATGTATTTTGAAAGATTTAAAAAACAATAGATTAAATTTAACACATAAACCAAACTCCAAACTTGGTATTTTACATTTATAAAAAATTTTAATAAAGGTAACCTGCAGCTGCTTCTCTTTTTACTGTTTTAACCTTGTCAATCCAAAAAATATGCGTTATTTAAAGATCAAAATTTAAGATTTAGTGGCCCTATTATTCTGGTGGCTAATGAGTATATTCAATAGAATTTGTGATAAATATCTGCTAGATTATCAATAAGTATCTCAAAATTACTATGGTGCTGGATAAAAGCTGTGAATCGATTCATTTTAAAAATTCAAGTTTATTTTTCACTTACCTTTTCAAATTCATATCCCAAACATTTTTCGAAATAATTAACATTTAAAAATAAACCTTTGTGATAAAGAATCCTATTAATTTAAATATATATTTCTCTAATTACCCCTGTATAGCTTAAAATAAAATAAGCTTTTCGAACTTATCTGGTATCTACTGGTCTCGTTATTGACAACAAAAGCGAGTCGTAAACATAATTTATGAGAGCGGCGTCCGTTTAGGACAGCAACTTGAATCAAACCACGCTGGAGTGAAACATCTTATATTTTTATTCTGTAATCTTTGGTTATGCTGACTATGATAAATATAAACAAGAGAATCATTTTTCGATGTTACCCAGTTTATTTACAGTTTTCTGCAAAAAAAATTATCATGTTATGCTCTCAGAACTTCTGGACGGATGACATCTACCTTATACTGACGAGGCATACGTCGAAACCGATCTATAAGTGATATTTTGACACATGAAAATTTACAGATTTACCAAAGTTAATCTTATTGTAAACGATACAGTCATTCTCTTCAACAGTTCACTCAAAAAATATTTTTAAAAAGAAATGAAGTCTGAAAAGGCGTTTCTCATTTGAATTCATTTAACTCTACAACCAGGCAACTCAAGTTAATGCGCTCCGTTTAAAAAAAAATCGGTTCAATTTGGAATGCACAATAATAATTGCATTAAGTGCTCCAGACGGAACGAACTACATTTTAATAAATTCCTAAATATTCAAATCTAAAAAGCCATTAGCTGTTTTTTGTCGTTACTGTCGTTGGAGAAGATAAAGACTGGCGTAAACAGGTTCTTCCTGATTTTAATATTCATCCAGATTCGAAATAGGGATATCCATAGGGGTTTGTACGTCTCTTAAATAAATTTCGCCAAATCTACTGCATAGATTTAGTTGAAATAAAATAAAAATAAAAGTTTTTTAAACTGTTCTTTATCACAAATGATGTAATATATTTTATTCACAACCATATATGTAATGCTGTCATTACTAACGTCATTGAAGGTTAGAAAGTGTCATATTACACATCTCCACTTCCCGCCCTGACCCCTGCCCTCATCGATCACTTCCCGCCCTCACTTTCCACCCTCTAAAATAATGTGATCGTTTTTAACTTTGTAACTAACACGAGTATTAGAAGGGCAATTAACAATCTCGAACATTAAAAGAAACTTTTATATTTCCATCTACCTTTTACTTTTACATATGCATCGAGTTCTATTAAAACTCGTTTTTATTTAACAAATAAAATTTGAGTTTACAAATCCCGTCCTCTGCAAAGTTTCAATATTGACTTACAACAAAGGGTCTACATTGATTTTATCTTAAATGCGTATAACTGGAGTAGAATTGAACGAAACTATCTAATTTAATTTGATTGTTCCCTCGCCTTTTGTAAAGTTTAATGGACTTTTCTTCCCGCGTACCTATATATGAAAATCTACACTAAGTGCAGTTGAGGTTCGGAAGTAAATTACAACCGAAACTTTCCTTATACTACTTGACAAACAAGCTAAACTGACGCAAAATCCTCACCTTTTGTCGTCACAGTCTTCTTCTCTTTCTTTGTCTATCCGATTACAATGTAGATCGATATACGAGGTGTGTACAAAAAAAAACATTTTCATTTTTTCAGTTGTATTCTCCCATTTACAATTCATACGGCTAAGGAGTTCCGTGGGAAAACCTAAACGGTATAATAAGTCTTCGAATTAAAAGCACTGATTACTCACTTCCGAAGAGAAAACGGATGTAAGTACGTCAGTGGCGTGCAGAAGATTATTTTCAAAAGTTCTACAAACGTCGAACTGTTTTTGAGATAAAGAGCGCCTTCTAAATATATTTTATCTTGATATTTATCTTGAATTTTAATCTTATTTACAAAGATAATTGGAAGGGGTCTAGAGTGGAATGCTCTTTATTCAAATTGATCATTTAAATCCCTACGCGACCCGCTACTGTGTTTGAAGAACACAAAAAGATTATTTTTAAAAATAGTCGTTTCCCGTCATTCTTCTTTATTGTATTGTTAAGTTTTGTGTGAGAATCTGGCTACTGTTTTGTAAAGCATGATGAAGAAATTACTCTTGTAAATCCGTATAATCCGCGGAATATGGCATTATACGGAGCAGCGTAGATATTGCTTTTGTTTGCTTAACAAATTACGGACAATGTACACAGAATCGGCTTAGAATAATATTGTTTTCGTATCACCTTACATAATCCGAAAACACATATTTTAATTTTTTAATTGAAACTTTATAGATTATAAATTTTGATTTTCAGTTGAAGTAAATATTTGTTTCTCATATACCGGGTGTCCCATCGTATACAGGAAATATCTCGCTTATTTTACAAAATAGTTGATAAATAAAAAAACTGTATTGAATGGCTTTGAAGTACCCTGCTAATGACTTATAAAAAATGTTTTACATTTGACAGCCGTAGCTACCCCTGACTTTTTATTTTCAAATGGCACTTCCTGTATATTGTCATTGCAAATTGTGTGTCGTTCTATTTGGAATACAACGATGTATGTATGTATGTATGTATTTTGGGGTGACATTCACAGAGACCTAAAAGACCTATTGTGTCCCTTTACTTCTACTCAGTTTCTGAGAAGAGTCTCAGAAACTTGTAGTTCCTTTAGTCCTATTTCCCGGAGGAATTTTAGGATATCTGCAGGCTTCAACTTGTTCCTCTTCTATCCAGTAGTCTCCTAGGTGCTGTGCTCTAGGATTCTGAAGTGCTGTGCAGTTGGAAAGTATGTGGATGGAGGTTCTTCTTCCATTCCACAAAATCTGCATTCTTCTTCCTCCACTATTTTGAGCTTTTTCAGGAGCCCATTCAGGCGACAATGTCCCGTTAGGATCCCTGTTAAGATCCTTAGCTCAGTTTTACTTTGACCTAGAGTCTTTGATTGTATAAGCCCTACTAGATCTTTCCAATGGTCAGATCTTCTCTTTTTCTCGGCTTTACTTATTTCTTCCAATATTACATTGGGGCTGATTCCGCAAAAGGGTTCAGACCCGCAGAAAGGTATTTCAGTCCCCCTCTTTGCTAGTTCATCTGCTATTCCAGTGTGTCCTGGAATCCATAGTAAGGTGACTATATTGTTCTCGCCTAGTTCATGTTTGTATAGGCATTCCCACACCATTTTGGAACTGATTACACAAGAGCTCAGTGCCTTAATGGCTGCTTGACTATCCGACATTATGATAATCCTTTATCTTCTGTATCCTTTATCATTCTTGAACTGGGCGCACTTTCTTATGGCGTGGATTTCCGCTTGAAATATACTTGTGGTTTTTCCCAAGCTTTCAGAGTGTTTGGTTCCTGGCCCGAACACTCCCATCCCAGGCCCTTCTATTGCTTTTGAGCCTTCTGTGTACCATTGAATGGCATTCTTTCCAAGTCTGGATCCCATTCCTTCTTGTTGATCAATTCTGTAACGAATTTCTTTGAAAAGATACCTTTTCATAGATACTTGACTTCTTGTCTCCATTCAATCTCGTTCCCAGTTTTATGGTTTTGAGGTTTAGTTTTCTTTTCTTAGTGAAGGCTATCAGGATGGTTTTAGTGGGGTGCTCGTTTTTTGAATTGCATCAGAGGTATTTTAGTTGAAATTGATACTTCATGAAATATTGATGCTTTTGTTATTATTACTTGAAAAAAATACCAAGTATGTGCTGTCATTTTATCCCAAATAGAACGACACGCAATTTTTGAATGGCAATATACAGGGAGTGCCATTTGAAATTAAAAATTGAGGGGTTGCTACCACAGGGCTGTCAAATGTAAAACATTTTTTTATTAGTCATTAGGAAGGTACTTTAATGCCATTCAATGTAGTTTTTTATTTTTTATCTTGTCAAATAAGCGAGATATTACCTATATATGATAACTTGGGACACCCGGTATTTGTAGGTTAAATATTTGTGGTTTTTTTTTCTATATCAGACAAACTCAAATAAAAAATGTTTTCGCGAACAATATTAACAAGTATAAATCTCAACAACAACAAACGACATTCCCTAGGGATCAACCGATCCTGCAAATCTAAAACCGTGAACAAGAATATTTGTATTTATATACATGGATTCTACTTATACCAGTTTCAACATAAATATTGTATCGTCATTTGCATATAGATTGAGATTTTTGCATTTATATTTTAGCTAATGACCAGATTTCCGAGAATGAATTTTTTTAAATTCAAACACTAATCGTAAGTCGTTTAGTTTTTTGTTCTTTCGATTGAGAAAATGTTTGGGAATTGTAAATCCATTTTCTGGAAGATCTTCGTTATTTTTTTCAGATTTTAACCAAAGTAAAACTTGAAAAAATTAAACAAATACACAGTCAAAGAGAAGTTGAAACACAAATAAATGAAGCTCTTTTGCACGCCCATGGTAAACAAGCTTTTACTATCACATTAACCCCCTTTATAAATTCTCTAGTACGTTCATGGTAAAAAAAAATTTCCCAAAAATATTAACCACCTTATAAAAAAAACATACATAGTCAGATAGAAGTTGAAACACAAATAAATGAAGCCCTTTTGTACGCCTATGGTAAACAAGTTTTTACTAACACATCAACCCCCTTTAAAAATTCTTTAGTACGCTTATGGTAGGAAGAAATTTTCCCCCAAAAATTAATCATCTTATTATAAAAAATGAACATACATTGTCAAAGAGAAGATGAAACACAATTAAATGAAGCTCTTTTGTACGCCCATGGTAAACAACCTTTTACCAACACATCAACCCCCTTTAAAAAATTTCTAGTACGCTCATGTTAGAAAAAAATTAACCCCCTTATTATAAAAATTAAATACTACTTTATCTTGAAATCCAAAGAAAAAAAACTATTTAATTTTTTTTTGTTACAGGTTCACAATATCCCTTGGAAACGGAATTAAAAAACGGCGGTTCGAGAGACCAACCCACCATCGCCACCCTAATCATCAACCCCACAAAAGACGACGACGAAGCAGTATTTCGATGCGAAGTTTGGAACCGAGCCCTGCCCGATGACAAGAAATTAATTTCGACGATGACCCTAAGTGTAAACTGTAAGTTTTTTTTTCATATTACCTTCTAGACCGGTCCGTTCGTTCTTTTTTAAAAAATAATAATGTACAGCTAACATAAACAAGTATATTTGTGTGTTGACAATATAATCGACAAAGATAAGCGTAAAACAATTTAGAACACTATTTGAATTACTATTCACTTTGTTCTAGAAGTATTCTAGATTGCGTCTAGAAAATCTAGAAGAATTTCCATTTGGAAATGTTAATTTTTTGAAGATTTTCTTGAATTTAAAACTGTTAGATCTCATTGCTGCCACGTGAATAACTATAGATTCTCTTTTAGACTTATTCTAGAATTTCTTAAAAATACTGTACTGGTTTCATTCAGGACTTACGAATGAAAATAACAGGTTTTTTGAGCTATCTATGATTTTTTAAATCTCCTGGATACCACTTAAATGACAATCGACTTTCTTAAAGAAGTATTCTAGATTGCGTCTAAAAATCTAGAAGAATCGTTTGACTTTCTTTTAGACGTATTCTAGAATTTTTAAAAAATACTGTACTTGATCCATTCAGGACTTACGAATGAAAATAACAGGTTTTCTTGAGCTATTTATGATTTTTAAAATCTCCTGGATACCACTTAAATGACAATCGACTTTCTTATAAAAGTATTCTAGATTGCGTCTAAAAAATCTAGAAGAATCGTTTATTATTCAGAATTTACATTTGGAAATGTCAATTTTTTGAAGATTTTCTTGAATTTAAAACTGTTAGATCTCATTGCTGCCACGTGAATAACTATTGACTTTCTTTTAGGCTTATTCTAGAATTTCTTAAAAATACTGGACTGGTTTCATTCAGAGCTTACGAATGAAAGCAGTGTTTTTGAGGTACTTATGATTTTAAAAATTTCCTGGATACCACTAGAATGACAATGGACGTTCTTATAGAAGTATTCTAGATTGTGTCTAAAAAAATTTAGACAAATCATGTGCTGCATCCAAAATTTACATGAGAAAATTGAAAGAATTCTTGAGTTTTATCATATTTAATCTCCCTGCTCCCATTTGAATGACTATTGACTTTATTCTAAAAGTATTCTAGATGATATCTAAAAAGGTCTAGACGAATAATGTGTTGCATCCAAATGTTACATGTGGAAATTGAAGTATTTCTAGAGTTTTAAAATATTTAATCTCCCTGCTCCCACTTGACTGACTAATGACTTTATTCTAGAAGTATTCTAGATGATGCCTAAAAAGATCTAGACGAACCATGTGTTGCATTCAAATTTTACATGTGGAAATTGAAGGATTTCTTGAGTTTTAAAATATTTGACCTTCCTGCTCCCACTTGAATGGCTGTTGACTTTATTCTAGAAGTATTCTAGACGAATCATGTGCAACATCCAAAGGGATTAGAAGGTTCTCTTGGGTTTTGAAACATTCTCTCTCCCTGCTCGCACTTGAATGACTATTGACTAAATTTCTCATTATTAACCTAAAATACTGGCCTATTCACCTCTCAAAAGTTTGACTTACATGAAGAGGGACGCGTTCGAACTGCCCCGGAAGAGATTGAGGCTATTTTTTGCTTGTTTGAACCTTGTTTTTATAGCCGTCACCAATTTTCTATATCTAATACTTTTCGAAATATACCAGACGTAATTAAACTCAAGCATTCATCACATACTAGTTACTTTCATCTGGGGTATTTTTGTGAAATATAAACATAAAATTTCGGTCGACTATGATAAATAGTTGTGAAATTAACTATATCGGCTTTACTATAATGATTATGATGTTATTACAAAACTAACCATGCTCACGAATATATTATTAGCGATTTTCGTTTGGACGGTGTTTGCAAAAAAAGAAATCTTCCGCTTCCCTGGCTAAAGAATCGACATTTACTCCTGTCGTACCCTTTAACCCACCTCAGGGTAATAATGTTATCTGCCGAGGCGTTAGCTAAATCTTGGTGGCACTCTAGTACTAGCCCTGATATAACACGCTGTCTGTTCAAGGCTAATAGTGCAGATTATTATGTTTTCGCCAGAAATTTTTTTTCTGGTTAGTTCTTTTGTGGCAATTGGGATACCTGTTAGTTCTGTTTGAACCACGCTGGTATTGTTTCCCGTTCCCCACTTAATCCTTAGGCTTAGTGCTCTCGAGTAAACTCCACATCCTGAGCCTTCTTTTATTTTATGAAACGGAGTCTATATTCCAATAAGAAGACTAAACTAAAAATGTCTCTAGTCTGGATCCTGGTCCAACCAAACCCTCATTTCTTTTAGAATGACTCTTTTTTAGAGCCTAAAATATTCTTTTCCCCAAACTACATTTCAAATTTTCATTTTATTATCCTTATTTTCGAACACCGTCCCGCTATACATTATTTTCTTTACTGTTTTACCATCATCTTTCATCTGGATGTATTTTTTTTTCTCTCCTAAAGTCTGCCGCTTTTACTGCCCTCGAAACATCTGGTAATTTCAACCGCGCGGTTGAAAACATGTACCGGATGTTTGGGACTTTTTAAATATTTATCTAACATGTGTAAACTCACGCTTCTTCTTAAAAATATATAAAATAAGTTTATAATTTATCAGGAATATAACACCTTGCAGATCGCGAAAATCACTATCGTTTTAGTAAATATTTAAATTTGAATTATGAAGTAAGGTGAGTTTTGATATTCAGCAGAAAAACGTGTCTAGCTGGTGTGTGTTACTTTGCAATTGGGTCACCAACTTACTTACTGGAAATAGTGTTGAGAAAGAAATGTTTTGAGGAAATGAATCATACCATTCAATTATTGACACTTCACATTTTTTAATATATTCAGAAGAAGTATCTCTGTATCTGTATCTGAAGAGTAGGGAAGGTGAGTGTAGGCTCACAGCACTTAGGCCACATGTCACCCATTGTACATCCTCCCTAGGAGTTGTCCTAGGTAATCGTCCATCCTGTCCTTCCCAGGAAGGAGGACAGGTCACTAGGAGACGTCTCCTTTATATCGGCAGGTGTAGACCAAGACTCACCGAACACACACTCTCTTATTGACGCTAACTCCGGACACTCGCATAAGACATGTCTGACAGTTTCATCTTCCTGTTCACACATCCTGCATAGAGGTGTGTCCACTAGCCCCATAGTATGGAGGTGTTTCCTTAGTTGACATTGGCCAGTCTGAAATCCTACTGTTAAACGTAGGTTTTTCCTGGTCATCGCCAAATATTTCTTTGGCACCAGCTTCCCAGGGTCGCCCAGGGTGATCCTGGCAAGACTGCATCCTTTTTTCTCTTATTTTTTGGGAATCAAAGCACAATAATGTTTTTTATTTTTTATATTACCAAAAATTCATAAACAAAACATACCATTACGACCAATTTGTAGCACTATTAATTCCCCATGCAGCAAACTATCAAATTATATATTAAAAATCATAGAGCCTCTCGCAGGACAGACAGATTCATACATCAAAAATAGCAATCATTTTTTAGAAAAACTATCAGATTTAAAGTTCAACAAAAGCCATTATTTGGTCAGTTTTGATGTAGTTAGTCTCTTCACAAATGTACCGGTACAGAAAACAATAGAACTTGTCAAATCGAAATTAGAAATAGATCAGACCCTTACAGAAAGGACCAAATTGAGCGTAGCAGCAATAATAGAAATATTAAAATTATGTATAACAAAAACATATTTTCAGTTCAATAATGATTTTTTTGTACAACTGTCATTAAAAGTGACACTTTTAATGATAGCAAACAATGTTAAAAACGATTGTTTACATAGCAGCGTGTTAAAAATACTTTTAACACTAGTGTTAAAAATATTTTTAGCACTCCATTTTCTTATGATGAAATCAGATGAGAAAAATTCAGCAATTGCAAATTTTTATTATCAATATTTAACAATCATTACTTATGAACATTAATATTAATCGTAAAACTAGAACAATTACTAACATATTAAGCAGTTAAAAACCCAAGACGAAAACTGGACAGGAATGAAATTTAAATGACAGCGTCTTTTCTCATTTGTTAGTAATCATAACGTTGGCAACGTCTGCCATTCACAACAATCTTTTGATTATTTGAATACTAAAATGCATTTTGAATTTATTGTCATTGCAAATTCGCTCGTTTCATTATCAAAATAGGGAAGTTGTACAAAAAACATTGTATGGTATTTGTGTTAAAAGTGATTTTATTTTGTTCGTGAAATTGTTCAATTCGCTCCGCTCATTTCACAAACGTTTTCACTCACAAAATAAAACCTCACTTTTAACACTCATATCATAAATAATCATAAATGGTCTTGCCATTGGCTCTTGCATCTCACCAATTCTATCAAATATTTACATGGAATATTTTGAAGCCAAAATAGTAAATAAGGGTGATCCTGGCAAGACTGCATCCTTTGATTCCATCCCATCTCTTAAGGAATTGAGCATATGTGTAACGTTTGGCTAGTTCCGCAATTGTCGAAGTCGTTAGGCCGTAGGTGTCACTGGTTTCTAAAATGTTTAGTCCATCCGCTTCCCTGGCTAGCCAGCCAGTTCTGTTTGAACCACGCTGGTATTGTTTCCCATTCCCCACTTATTCAGAAGAAGTAACTCCAGTGCGAATAACTGGATTGATCGCAAAACAAATACAGGTAAAAACGTCCTGTAGGAAGCACTAAATATTTGAAAAAAGTAATAACAGGCTGGGGAACAAGATTAAGAAATATTAGAAAGGGAGGAAAGTGTTCAACAAACAGCAGATAATAGAAAAAAGTAGCGAGATATATAAAATTGAATTTTCCGGCTGCCTTGAACCCTAACAAATAAATAAAGGATTAAGGTTTACGCAGAAGAAAAATATTGGAATCTCACGAAGAAAATACTTGGAGAACCATAAACAATGATGGTGTATTCTCTCCAAAATTACCGCGAAATCTAAAATCCCAAGACATAAATCGACATTTAATGTCGGATCTTTCTTATTTCTCTCTCTCTGAGAGCGAAATTATTTTGTAAACAAAAAAAAATATTGAGGGCGCCGTTTTGCGGTTGAATTTCCCAAAGGAAAAATCTGCCAAGCACCTGTTTGTATTTATTTAAGATCTTCTTGTCTTCTCTTGAGTGAAATAAACAAATAAATGTTAATAATTAACTTCCCCACTGGGAAATTACGAATTCAATTAGTCCAAATTATTTTTTCTCGTAATTTGACAGTCTGGACGTTAAACTGAGAGATTGATAGTAAACAAGAATTTATATTACAGAGAATAGAGGAGTTCAGTCTAAGGTCAGTGTGGCCAACAAAAAGTGGTTTTTTTCTGACAAGAATGACAGTTAAGGTCTACCATTCAAAACATAAGATTTTTGCATGTTTTTTATCATTGCGAACATCTACAGTGTGGAAACCACTTATGGAATAAAATTCTTCATGTCATTATTTTAGAAAATTATAAAAAACACGTCAACTTTTGAATTGAGTTGTGCGTTATGTAAACATAAATTTAAATACAGGGTGAATCACGCAAGTATGCCATAGTCGGTGATTTTGGTTTTTTGGTACTTTTTGAAATTAGCTAAATATGGATTTATCAAAAATCTAAACTAACTAATTATTAGACGTATTTGTATATTAAACAAATCCTGCTACGCCCATGAATTTTATCATAAATACCTAAAAATTGCCTGAAAACGCCAATAATTAGACAAAATCGGTAAATAATGTGGATTGTTTTCTATTCTGTCAGTTGTTGATGTGTTGACAGTTTATACTGAAAAAGTAAAATATTTGTCAAACACTCTTTCCTTGTCGACATAACAATGAAATATTTAACTGAGACTCACTGAATTGAGATTTTAATGATGATCGGGTACGGGGATAACTGCAAAAGTCAAGTTGAAGTAGCAAACTTATTTTAATCACAGGTATCCCGAATTGCCTAATATTTCACAAAGTACTGTGTCTAAAATTCATGCACAATTCAGAGAACTTGGACATGTCAACCATTGAAAAGAAAACCACACTTCGTTGAAGATGATGTGAAAGAGGATATTTTGTTAATTGTCGAAGAGAATCCATCTTCAGGTACACGTCAAATTTCCCGTGAAAATAATGTTAGTCATACAACTGTTCTAAGATGTCTTCATAAAGAAAAACAAGATATACGCTTCGGGGGTGTATTTCTCATTTTAAAAAAGCAATACAGATGTTCGTAATGATAAAAAACATGCAAAAATCTTATCTTTTGAATGCTAGACCTTAACTATCATTCTTGTCAGAAAAAACCACTTTTTGTTGGCCACATTGACCTTAGACTGAACTCCTCTATTCCAATCCTATTGACTGCGCCAATAATAATTCTCGAAATAAGTAAAAAAAAATGTTTTGTTTGTTTGTTTGAACATAAACCACACACTCATTAAATCGAATCCTATGAGCGTGAATACAGTTAACGCTTTACAATAAAAAATATACACTAATTACTTGGTAATATCCTCGAATTGGTCTCTGTCGGTTTTATTAATTGGCGGTCATGTTGTAATATGAGTAATTGGTTGAAAACTAAACAAGTATAGGTCATCGCATATATAGTTTCACGACAACCAGAGACCCGTGAACGTATCAATATTAATAGAACCGTAAAACGAAATAAAATCAAAACCAAATATTGATGTTTATTTTCAAAATAAAAGATGTACCTTAATTTAGCATATCTCTAAGGTAGAATTACGAATGATACGAGCATCAAAGCTCACTAATTAGTAACAAATACCATGGAAACTGATTTACTGAGCAAAGGAGAACGATCTATGGGGTGAACCCAAAGAAGACAAAGCTAGAAACTAGAAAATATAAAACCCCGAAGTCAAATCAACCAAAAATGAAGGGACAGGAAGATAGGGATGGTGTAATATTCGCTGCTAGGAAACACAGGAATAAAGCATCTTTCCACGAAAAGGTGCTCTAATCCTGTAAATACCAGCCAACTACATAACGTATTTGGTCACTAGGAGTAATTTTGGGAGGAAGATTACTACTAACAACAAGAGAATACTGAATAAGGATTCAATACTAAAGGAAGACGAAATCTCAGTATTTACAGATGGTTCTGTTTTTCGAAATATATCTAATTTTTCCCAAAGTTGATAATAAAAAAGTTTCCCATATGGCTCGAACTTAAGTGGACACGGAGTATAATATATTTTTGTGAATTCCAGTAGATTAGGTCGCTGATTACTAGAGATTACAGTGTTGAAAATATAGGAGAAAAATAAATATTAAATTGTACGTGAATGGTGATAATAATGCACCTGAAAATATAAAAGAAGATCTCGAAAAATGTTGACGGTGTTCGGAGAATTTAATATAGTATCTAAAAGTCTCGCATTTTTAGCTTCTTATAGAAATGGCAACTGAAAATAGTTAAAATGTGTTTTTTTTTGGAGTAGGAAATTAGTTGGTGATCTTAGTTTGAAGTGGCGTAATGAAATTTTCGAAAATGCTGTTATAAATTTAATTAAACTGAAATGAGAGTACAAAAGTCTAAAAAAAACTGAATGCTTTTATAAACAATACAATAATAAGCAAAAAGCACACAATCAACTTTAAAAAAACATACTGGTTACAAAACTAGTAAAATGAAGTTCAAATTAACCGAAATAACTTTTTTGTTGAACATATGCCCACCTCTATATATTTAAGGTCACAATTGTGTAAATATCTGCGCTTCTGAAAGGAAATTCTAACAAAATTTCATGAGATTCCAAATACAATAACTCGCTATTTATTTTTTCGGAAACAACGCATTTTTTGTAACAAGCTGCAAAAAAATAGTGCTATGTTTAATTCAGCATATATTTTTTTCACAGCAATAATACGTTGTGAAAATTTGAATTTTCCGCATGTTTCTTTTCTATTCACTAACTCCAACAGAAAAGTTTCAATTAAAATAATGTAAAAACGTGTTTATTTACTACAGATAGAAATACGTACCTTTTGTCATTTTCTTTATTTATATTTTTACTAAAATAAATTTTATCACAATTGTTATTGTAAAATTTAGTTAGATTGTCATCTATACAATTATTTCAGTTATTCTTAGGAACGTAATTTTGTATACAATATTTTTAACATATCCCCACAAAAATTAATCTAATAGTGCCAGATCATGAGATAATGCAGGCTATTCTATAGATCCGCGCCTTCATCATTCCATTTGGCTGTCCCACACTGTATAGTAGCTAGAGTTAAGCAGAGGTAAGGCTAGTTCCGATCTGAACTGAACAATAATTGACATTAATGGCACGAAATGACATTTCGTTGTAAATCGATTGGCAATTTTTGTTGTACGATCGAGTGGAAAATTTGACAGTGATATCTTTGATGAAAATGAACTAAAAGTTCATCATCACTTGAAGAAGAGCAGCTGAAAAAAATAAAGGATAGGTAAATAATTTTGTAATGTGTGTGTCATTCTTTGGTCATCTTAATAAGAAGTCAGAGATTTTTTTCTAAATGTCCGGTATTACAACATACAAATTATTTTACTCACGTTTCATTTTAGAAAGAACTGACTGGTTAGCTATTTCCATGTTTTTTTCATATAAAATACCACGAGAGTGAAAATTTTGTCGGCAAAATTTTTCGATTGTCATGAAAGTTTGTTGCTTGACAATTTTGCGAACGACATTTTTAACAAAACCACGAGCCGTCAGGCGAGTGGTTTTGGATTAAATGTCATGAGCAAAATTACCTAAAAGCAACAAACTTGAATACGACAAGAGAAAAATGTTACCTTACAAAATTTTTAATTGAGTGGCATTCGACATGACTATTGAGAAAAATAAAAAATAATATGTTTAAACGTTTTATTTATTGCAAACTTCAATTATACAAAGCCGAAAAAATAATAACATTATGAAAAAAAAATTACTTATTTATGTAAAAAGTACAATTATTATAATTGTACGTTGTAGCATTATTTTGGGAATTGTTTTGCATCATAACCTGTGATGAATTTAAGTTAGAAACTGAGGATTCCTTTTCTTTATTTTTATTTTCTCGAAGGTTCTCTATAAGTTGGAAATGGGTTTCTTCATTTAATTGTAAATATGGTTTCAAATAATGGACAGAATAATGTCCTGTAAGCTTAATTACTTCTTGTTCACCAACTCCTTCTTTTGCTAAAGCAGATATTGCAGAAGCTCTATGTGAATGATTGGTTATTTTTATTTTTTTGTGTCTATACCAATTGATTCTGCCGATATTTTCGTCCACTTTGAAATTGTATTAATTCCCAATGGTGAATTTTTGTACCATATTCCTTTCTCCGAATTTGGATGTACTGTTAAAAATAATCTCGCTGTTGTTAGATGATAAGGATTGGATTATCTTTTTTCAATAATTTTTAAAAATAAACGAACGGGACACAAAATGGTTGTTAGCATTATTTCTTACCAGCCACTTACTGCCAGATAAAGCTTTTGATCCTCCTTGTGTCGTTTTGGAAAAGATTGGATTATATTCTACCCTGCCAGTAAAATTACCTTTATTATCATATTCTTTTTTAAAGTAATTAATATCACAATTAGCAGCTTCATTTCCACACCATGCTAATTCGAACGAGCATAAATGAAAAAACTTTTTTTGTAACCCATCAGGATTATCTTCAGAATAGCTTTCTACCATTTCCATTAATTCTTCTTTGGTAAACGCGTTAGAACTTCTTTTTCTGGTTTCAGGTTCAGCCTGAAGCTTTTTACGTTTTGTATCCCTGGCCAATCTAGCAAATTTATAGGTAATATCTTTAAATGGATCAATTTTAATGTTAAATTCTAGAAAATATTTTTCCTGAACCATTTGAGCAGTCGGATTCCAAAGTGTTTTCACACTAGCTTCAGTATAATCAGTTCTATCTCTTTTTTTCATGTTAAAACCATAATCTTCAAGAATTTTTGCTATAACTTGTTCAGAAGTATCCTTTTCTAACGTATAATTACGTTCGTCCAGAAACATTCTAAACTGTTCCCACGCAGACTTTTTTGTCTTCATTGCGGTATACTTTGCTTAATTGTACTCTCTATTTCATTTATTGAATTATTTCCAAATCTTGTATTATTCATGTTAATAATACTTATTTAAATTTTTGAAACAGTTTTAATAATTTTCAGACAATTAAATAAATAAATAAACAACTTAGTTTCCTTAGAAACCACTAACAAAGATTATATATTGAATTTTATCACAGAGTGATAGAGTTTTATACCCATAAGGCGTTTTCGGAAACTTACTCGGGTTGACACGATCCCTAACCTGCACGTTCGCTTACCTAACCTGAGTTGCCTACCTGTGTTCGGAAACTTCCGAGTTCCAGGTTCATTTTTCGTAACCCACCTCGAGAGGTAGGTCGGTGGAGACGCTATAGGCACCACATGCGCATTACTGAAGTGAAATATAACATAACCCTATTCTTTTGGTGGTAACGAAATATATTGCTTTTATCAAACATGAACAAAAGGGGTCTTGCTACATTAACGGCGTTGGCATATGTTTATTTTTTCGAAGATGATGACGAAGTTGAAGAAGAGATGTATGTTCTGTTATGACGTTAGCTGTCAGATCAAAAACGAAACCTATTAGTTGGTAAACTACAGTTCCCGGGTAGGTGATCGGAGAGATTCATCACATGACCTCTCTGGATCGAGTTAGTAAGCCGGAGTAAGTTTCCGAAAACGCCTATAGATTTGATATATTAAACGTCAAAAAATTGCCGCGACAAGACAAAAAATTGCTAGTTCAAAACCTTCAAATTTTGTTATCAATTTACTCTAGTGAAATAGTCACTATAATAGAAAAATAGTCAAAATTTGTCACTTTCTACAGCATCACAATACGCATGTTCTCATGATCAAACTGAAAATTTGATCCCGGTCAGCAAATTATTCTAATAGTTGGCAACTGATCCGAACCCGCTTATTTCTTTCTTCGAACAAAGGATTTTTAAATCACCAACTGTCAAACTATTTCTACGTTTTTTTTAATGCGCATGCCTCTGACGGTTTCTGATAGTTTCTGACTGTTCTACGAACAAACCTTTATTGAAAACCAGGAACCAGGTGTCTCTTCTGTGTGCAAAGGAATACAATAAGGAATACAACGAGTTGAAAACATGAAAATTACCTACCTCCATAGAATAATCAAATACAACGACCCGTATGCTTCCAAAAAAAAATCATTTGCAAAGGTTCCCTTTTTTATTGTTCCAGTACTGCATTGCAATTAGTTCATCTGTTTGTTTCGGAATCGTAGTAAACAAAGTTTGCTTGATACTAACCCGAGATTCCTACACACACTCTAATGAAATTTGCTAAATTATGTAACATCGTTTTCTCCGTAACGTGCACTTTAACTTAATTTACGTTCGATACGGGTCCTTACCGCACTTAATACGTCGGAAATGTCTACTTGTTTGTGGATAATTTACTGTGACCGTTTTCACACTTAACTGTAACAAGAAACTTATAAAAGGTGAAAAGTTGTAGAACACAATATTAAACCTATCGATTAAAAAATATGTACGCCACTGGCGGAAAATATCCTCCAATCTGGGAGAATGTCCCTCGTGGTTGGAAGATGATGTTTCCTTCGTCTGAGTTCTTTCTGTGATTAGATTAGATTTGCCTGTTATACATACTTAGCAACACATATTTGCTTATTAGGTGTGCCGTGAGAGCTTGTCAATATCCTCTTCGCCTGTCACTGTCCTGGTGAGATATCCTACCATTCTAGAGAAGTGGATATTTTAAAAAAAAAATTATTTTAATGGCATTATAGACATTAAAGTTGGTAAAATGGAAGTAAAAAACAATCATAGGTACATTTAAATTTTTATTTACACTAAATTTAATTTTTTATTCACAATAACATCAAAATGTCCCATGTCATGTTATATCATGTCAAGTGAAAATTTAGGTTAGGAACAACTATGTGAATTTTTTGAAATTTTTAACATAAAGACCAATATCCATATCTGTAGATTATAATTATTATAATAATATGTATTCACCGATGAAAAGTAATTTTCAAAGCGTCGTTTTTAGCAGTCTTTGAACGTCCACAAGCACTACAACTAACCATTCTCTTAAAAACTATATTTATATCACTGAGAGTATTATATAACGTAACTGAAAAAACAACTTAACCTTAAAAAATCCTATTGTAAACTAAAACATGTGAGTTAGTAATAATCGGCAAAATTTAACATAAAAACCAACTTTTAAACAACGACCAAACAAACAATAAGTCATAAAATGGTTATCCAAAATGGCCGACTTTGTCTCTTTTATTTATTATGGGAGATGTAGCACACGCTCCTTCCTTACTACTTTATGTTCTAAGGGTAGAACCCAAATGACTCCAGAAGACTTCTACAACCAATCAGCAAAGAACTTGTATTAGCTAATACAGGGATTGGCTGAATAGGTTGTAGTAAGAACACTAGGAGTATCCACAATAAGCCCAGGAGGCTGAGGTGGCGCCGGCGAAGGGACAGCACCTTAACAAAAATTACCTTGACTTATTTTTTTCTAATTCTTAATATTTTCAGTCCTATCGTTCGTATTTATTGGTTTTTGTGGCACACCTTTTATAAATGTTTCTTGTTTATTTTTGTACATTCAAAACTCGGGAAATCCTATTGAACGCGCCAATTAGAATAGCCCGAACTACAAAGTTCGGATTGTATGAGTAAAAAGGGATTTTATAGTGACATATATTATTTGTGTTGTAGTTTAAGCCTATTATATATAATAGTAAATCTCATTTGAATATTATACGTGCATTGTTTGTTATAATGATGTCGAGGAAACTGTATGTGAAACAACTATAACGTTTGTGATTTGCCTAAGCGTTTACTTACACTCGTGTTAACTCCGTTGGGTAATATTCTATGTCTTCTCTCTCTACAGCCACTTACAGTAATTACAACATTTCAATTATTCACCCACATCGATCTATCTGTGTACTGTCTGTCTATTGCTTAAATATTAAAACCGATTTTACCCCCACTTTCCTTATACTGATTAAAAATAGGTTAAAAAAATTGAATCCTTCCATCAATATATTTCTAGCCTTCAATTTCTCGGGAAATCGTTTTTCCATAACAAACCCACACGATCTCATTTTAAACGTTTTTCCTATATCGATATATATGCATTAACAACGTATACTTTCCTTTTCAGATTTTCCTCGCGTGGAAGTAGGGCCGGAAAATCCCTTGCGCGTCGAGAGGGATTCCCAAGCTACTCTGCGATGTTCCGTAGACGCCAAACCAAAAGTTACGACCATTAGATGGACCAGAAACAACAGGTAAGTGGATTTTATACCTTATTTAAAAACCAGGAGGAGTGATTTGAATTTAAGTTGGCAATTCTGTAGACCTCTGATTGGTCAGATTCCGCCCAGTTTCACACAACACTTTTTAACATTGACATCTCCTGATAATTGACAGTTCTGTCATATAAATTATTGTTTTCATTTTCGTTTCCTTGTTATTTCATTATTTTTACTTAGTTTTCCACTTTATTACGCCAAAATAGTTCTTTTCAGAACTCCTGTGTTGAATTTATGCAATTATGGATCCCTCTACTCCAAGTACCAGTTATTCGCGTAGTCCGCCAAAACCACGAAAACGGCTAAGCTTAGGCCATTTAGGAATGTCAGAAAAACAATTCATAATAAATATGTACAAACAAATATTGGATGAAATACCGAATACCAAAATTGTTGATGTTATATCGAAAATTTCTCATGCAGCCGGTAAGTGATCATTATAATTTTCCAATTAACAATAGTATTAAATTCTGAACATTTTTCCTACAGGAGTAGCAAAGTCAACAGTTTACAGAATATTGAAGGAATACCGTAGCAGTGGAACAATAACCAGCCCAAAAAATATTGGTGGAAGACCGGGTATTGTGATGATGGGTATAAAAATTCAGTTCGAAGAATAGTCCATAATTTTTTTTTAATAATGAGTTACCTACAGTTGATAAAATTTTACAAGCTCTGAAGAAACGATCAGATTTGATACAATTGTCCCGGTCATCTTTATATACTTTCTTAAAACAAATTAACTTCAAGTAAGTGTGTAACTTTGAAAAGTCAAATGTACTGTCTATTATCATACAATATATTTTTAGATATCTGAAGAGAAATCGTAAAAGTATACTGATAGAGCGTGACGATATCTGTCGATGGAGGTTGAGCTATTTAAGATCTATAAAACAATATAGAGAAGAAAACAGGTCAATCTTTTACTTGGATGAAACTTGGACTAATGAAGGCCATACTAAGGGAAAAACATGGGTGGACCAGAGTGTAACCAGTAGTCGTCAGGCGTTTAATGAAGGTTTATCCACCGGCCTGAGAACTCCTACAGGAAAGGGGAGACGCCTTATAATTTTACATGCTGGTTCTGAAGAAGGTTTCGTAGAAAATGCACTTTTAGTTTTTGAAGGCAAAAAAATGGAAGATTACCATGACGAAATGAACGCAGAGGTATTTGAAAATTGGTTCATTTCATTTTTGACAAAGTTACCTGATAATGCTGTGATTGTAATGGATAATGCATCATATCATAGCCGAAAAGTTGAGAAGATTCCTTCTTCGTCATCAAGGAAAGCTGAAATGCAGGAATGGTTGAAAACTAAAAATATACAATTTGATGTGAATATGAGAAGGTGTGAGCTCTTATACCTAATCCGACAACATAAAGATAACCATAATTTGTATGTTGTCGATGAAATGGCAAAAGCATCCAACAAAGTTGTATTACGTCTGCCACCATACCATTGTGAGTTAAATCCCATTGAATTGATATGGGCACAAATAAAGAATGAAGTGGCAGCTAAAAACACAACTTTCAAGTTGGCAGATGTCAAAGGCCTATTATTGAGAGCAGTTGAAAATGTAACTCCTACAAATTGGCAGAAATGTATACAGCATGTCATTAACGAAGAACAAAAAATGTCCAAACTGGATGGAATAATGGATGACATGATAGAGCCTTTGATAATATCTGCCAACACTGGAAGCTCAGATGAAACAGAATCTTCAGATACAGAATCTTCTGATAATTTTCTGGATAATAGTGTGTGCTAGGTGCAAATTCAATGTATAAGATCCTCATTTATTTTACAAAGTTATACACAATACTAATTTATATAATAAATGTGATTGAATATTGAATAGATGAGTCTTTTACTTGATGTAGATCCATACTAAATGATGAAATGAAATAATTTGATTTGTTAAGATCCACATTATATTAATATTAAAACTTTTAATTTTAATATAATGTAGATTTTAAATTTTAACAAATCAAATTGTTTCATTTCATCATTTAGATAAATGTGATGTATAAAATCTGATTCATAGGCTTAGATGTATCCAACCAAACATAGTAGTAGAAATATACACTACTTACTTGTGCAAAAGAACTATTGAGACACAAGGCTTTTGGGATATATACTCGGATATACTTATAAAATATACCTCATAATTAAACGTACCTAAGTGTCTGAGTGAGTTGGTATTTATAAAATTACAATAAAAATGGCAAATTCACTGAGTTATGAAGAAAAAATAGAGAGTGTGGTTATTGGAAATAATAAATTTTTTTTCCATATGGGTTACTGCTTAAGTAGAGACATTGTATATTTCTACTACTATGTTTGGTAGGATACATCTAAACCAATAAATAAGATTTTGTACATAACATTTATCATATGTATTTGTATTGTGTACAACTTTGGAATATACATAAGAAGCTTATAGGTACTATTATGAAAAATTGTAATATAGATGTGAGGCAAAAGTTGTAGAATATTTTTAATAAATAAAGCATTAACAATATATTGACTTTTAATTAGCAATAACTTTGCTGGAACCATTTTATTCATCAGATGAAAAATCATATCAAAACGAAGAGAATTTATTAAAGATGGCCCTATATATACAATAACATCAAGTCCAGGTCTCATTTAGTGTGATAGTGATTTCATGTGGAGGTTGTGAAATTGTAAACAATCCCATACATAAGTTTTTGATCATTTTCTCATAGAAGTCAGTTCCACATCAAATTATATGACCAGCTTTAAAAACTTGTTCACAGATTTGCCAGAATATATGAAAGTTATATCTTTTAGCATTGACATGCATTAATACAATTATAAAATAAATAGTTTCAAACAGAGACCTTCAATATAACTACAATAAACGATCCATTTTAATCTCTCAAGAACATCAAATACGAAACAATCAAAATAATACAAAAGTTTAACAGGTTATAGAAGAATACTCGGTTTGTTTACATCTCATCTCAACTCGACATCTAAAGAACAATTTTCAGTACATAAGGGTTACCTACGATTGGCTAGTTTCCCCGTCAAGTCAATCAAGGCATATTTCATAGATTTTGAACACGACTATTTCGGAACACACCCCTTAGTAACTAATTTGGTAACTTTTAGTGGTGTGCGTGAGGCTTTTCAAATTACTCCTCCTGGTTTTTAAATGAACTATAATATAATATGAGATTTTGCTCGATTTTGTTACATGATTTTTTACGATAACTACTGCTGGAGCGTTTACCCCAACTTTTATATTCATATAGATGTAGTTGGGGAACATTTCTACGTAAAATTAATTATTTCACGAGTGGTGAATCTGTTAAAACAGTCACAGGATTGAAAGAACTAGAATAACTATTATTTGTCAATATAGGAGTTCTGTCTAAGATCAGTGTGGCCAACAAAAGTGGTTTTTTCTGACAAGAATGACAGTTAAGGTCTACCCTTCAAATATTGAATACTTAACATATCGGTGGCCAATAATTCTAGGAACTTTTCTGTTATTTTGACACTAGTTATGTCAATTGTCAGTTATATTTATTTTTGTTGAAATTCGTTTAATTGTGTATGTCCATTTTAGATTAGATTTTTGTAGCATTTCTAGTTAGTTGTATCTCTATTCTTCTAATTACTTTTTCCACTGACATCTGACATAACTAGTGACAGATAACAGAAATGAAATGTTGAAATTTCCTAGAATTATTGGCCACCGATATGTTGAGTATTCAGCTAAAAAGTCATTTAAAATTTCAAGATATACGCTTCGGGAGTGTATTCATAATTCTCCTCTATTATTTTACAGCTTTACAGACAGTTCTCTTATTTTAAACTTTTTTGTTCAGATTTATCAGCTCATCTCACAACCACACGATACATAGAGTCAGCATCCAAGATGCTGGAAAGTATACCTGCATGGCTGACAACGGTCTTGGTAAAGTAGGAGAAAAAGAAATCATGCTGGACGTTTTATATCCACCAATAGTTACGCTAGAAGCAAAAACAAAAGAAGCAGAAGAGGGTATTTAACTTATAATTCCCCCCATTTCATTGTTTTTAATTTATTTTTTGTTACAGGTGAATCAGTTTTTATAAAATGTAATATAACCGCTAATCCCGATCCAATCACTGTGGAATGGGTGAAAGATGGTAAACCAGATTTCAGACAATCTGGAGATACTCTAAAACTTAGCCACGTAACAGCGGAACATTCTGGTACTTACGTTTGTCGAGCTCTCAACATGATAAGCCCTAGCGCACCTCCACTTAGAATGAACGAAAAAGTAGGGAACGCTTCTATAGCTCTATTAGTCAGACATCATCCAGGACGAGCTAG
>CAJUYG010000150.1:94039-109781 GCA_910591675.1 Galerucella calmariensis | reverse complement strand
GGATACCTCCAAGGTTGTATATAAGTCAACCAAAGTTCCAAAACCAACCGAAACGAACCGTCCAAGGGCCAACGATGTATCAAGTTTCTTAAAAATATGTAAAACTTTCCTTGTATCATCGGTACAGACATTTTTTTCAACTCCCCTAAGTGGGTATCATCTGCTTTTGCACTAGCGTGAAATGAATGCAATTGTTTCACCAAAACTCTTACTATACGCATATATTCTCCTGTAGGAAGCTCATTATGGTGTAAAGAATACTGGAAGTGAGGAGCATTTAAACTAAGATTATTGAAATTACCAGTATTATCGGTAACTTGATTATTGTGTAACCACATATCAGTAAAAACGGTAAGTACAGTTTCACTTCTCCAAATATCATTTCTTGGATGATGGAAATCGAGATTACTCGAAATCCCTTCGTCTTTAGCTTCTTTCTTTGCATTGATTAAACCAGATGTATGTGGTTTATCACTAAAATACCATACATTACTTTAAACACTTATTATAATATTAGGTACTTACGATAAAAACATTTTAGTTGTCTGTAAAGGGTTCTTTCCATTGTAATAAATAATTGGTTGAACAGTAGCCGATGGATCAGTCGGTAAAAAATGTATTATATAATCACAACAAAGTATATAGTAAACTGTATTCCAAGACCTAACAGCAGAACCAGCTCTTTGTTGCCATGGATTTATTAGATGATAAGCAAAATGAAACATGTAATAATCAAAGGAATCTAGAAAAATGTGATAATTATAAAATTTTGCTGATAAGAGATGATTTACTTACTCAACATCAAAGACATAACTTGCTTTGTTTGTAAATTAATGTGTAATAATTCTGAATAAAATGGATGTCCATGAGAATTTTCTAGAAACTGCCTAATTTTCAACTAAAAACAGACGATTGAATTGTTGCTGAAAGTTAATTTCAACTACTTACTGGTAAATAGGCCAAGGAAAATTCATATCTAATATTTGGATCTTTGAGTAATGTGTAAATTAATTTAAAAACGGGTCCACAAGGTGATAGGAAATGTTGCAGCTGCCTAAAATCTTCTTGATCATTTTCAGTAGTGGTTCTAAGGCCCCATGACACTGTTCCTTGTGGTCCAAATATGTTTTCTATTAGGATGGGAAATAAGCTATGTAATTCAACCAAGTTTCCTCTATCTAGCAAAACTGTCAGTTCGGCACATCTAGCACGAATGGGAAGTCTTAAGGCATGTTGAATCCCTGCCTATAAATAAAAAAAAATTCAAACTTCAACCGTTGATTTTTACAAGTATAATTTTGAAGAAAACTTAATTTACAACAATATATTCCGATGATATGATCTAAAATAAATTACCATAAAATGTTCTTGCTCTTTAATCATCATTTTATAATATTGTTTCCAGTAAATAACACTTTTAATTTAGATACAAATCGGGAAACATTATTTTGAAACTCTATTTGAAACCTAACCTAATTTATTCTTCTTTTTTACGAATAAAAGAAATATAGAGTAAACCATAGATATACATGTGTCTGGCCGGCACAAGTAATAAAACTCGTGCGGATCAGGTTAAAATGCCAAAATGGGAAAGAAAAATCAAAAATTATTATTATTTCCATCTTTCCTTGTTGCCTGGCATAGCTTTTAAAATTACATGGCTTTGTTGAGGATTTGTTGATTGTGCCGACTAGACACATGCTGGATGTATATTTGACAGGACGCAGCAGTTGTCAAAAGTGTGACATTGGCCCAATAAAGGATAAAAAAGAAGAAGAATGTGACACTAACATAACCTTAGACAAATTGTAATAACATGGTAAATTTGATTATTTAATTTATGAAAAGCATGATTATCCTAAGAAACTTGTTGCAAATTCGACAGCTTAGTTCTGCATCAGCCTCTATTACAAAACCACATAGAACTACTTATGTCAGAACATACCCCACAGTACTCGCAAATCCTGATGGGTCTACTTTTACAATTTATTATGAAGAACCGAGAAAGATAATAAAAGTGAGTAACAATTATTATTACCAATGCTTTCAAGACAAAACTATTGTAATAATGTACATGAATTATATTCTGATTATTATTTTTACCTTTATATTCTGGAATTTCTGCATTATAAAATTTGAACTTTCCCATGAAATCAATACAATTTCTTTTATAATAAAACTAATTTACATGCCACAAAATAGAAAGCATATGAGTATTAAATTGGTTGTGAATTATGTAACCAAACAGATTATCTACAATTGTTATTAAATAACTTCCTAATTTAAATAAGAACAATGTAGTATTTGATGCCTTCTCCAGACAAAATTTATATATTGTTATTTTAGGTGATTATTATGAGAATAATATATGTTATTGTGTTTCAGTTACCAATAAATATCTGGACATTGAGTGAAGCTGAGAGGAAGGCAAAATTGGATGATCGTAAACCAAAGAAGAAAGTGAAAATTGTTGATGATATTGAGGATACATATGATTCGAAAAAATATCTTAAATATATCAAAAAATAATAAAAGCTAATTTTATCTGACTGGAAATCGTTTTATTTCATAAATTTTTTTATTAGGGAGAAAAGTATTTGCAAAAAAAGAGGTTTAAAACTGGCTGAGATATGGTTTAGGTTAGGTAATAGTAAGTAAAGTAATAATACTAAAACTACTGAAATTAATTTTACATAATAAAAACAGAACTGAAGGTCTAATATAATTTTAAATGAACCGGTATATATTGACGTCGATCAGCGCAAGCTCATTGTGTGAAATAAGCTACCTATCAAATTCTGTTTCGGACTCGGTTTGCTTTCGAAGTTATTGAAAGTCACGTAGTAACGTATGTCTTAGCTGTTTAACAGATGACGGCGACCGAATGGAGAGTGTAGAAAGCTTTTTGTCACAAACTTTTTATTTACGTTCGAGGCTTCATCGAATGAAAAAAAGGTGTTATTGTTGCTGAAGTTTACGTATTTTTTCGTTGATTTTTCTGGTTTATAGCTTTTCTTATGGGATTTCAAGAAGAAAATGTGACCGTCGATTGTTTGTTAGTGTCGTGAGATATGTCAAAGACGAGTAGTGAAAAAATAATTAATTTTTGGACTTTTTGCGGACGTAAAATTTCACAGTATGTGTTTTAAGCAGACAAACCTATTGTGTTTTACACAAATATGTAGGAAATTGGTTAATACTACATAATCTGACTTCTCAGTATTATAATATGTACCCTTCAACTAAAAATGAAACGCTTAATAAATCTAAAATATCGTGTATATATGACAGTCCCTGTGATCCAAAGGACAGTGATTACGAAAAGTTATTTTGCCCTAATAACGAACTTTCGGAGCCCAACAAATCTCGATGCGACAGACTGAAAACAGGGTCCTCCTGTCAAGCCCTTAAACATGCAGTGGCAGCTTTACATCCGTTGGACGATTTTCATAAAGAAAAAATTGGCGAGGGTTTTTTTTCAGAGGTTTTCAAGGTAAATACCATTTCTTTAAAACACTCGTAAATTTTCATGCAAAAAAGAATTAAATGTAGGTCACCAAATGGCTCTTTTAACCTCGACCATACCATAATAAGAAGACTTAAGGTATTCACTAGATCGTTAAATGAGTAATAATGCACTTTTTGGCGTAAAAACTCGAACAATTAAGTTATTCGAGAGGTAAACAAAAATCTGTAAATAGCTTGGCCAGAAACTGTGTTTATTTTTAAATCAGGCAATCAGCAACTTAGATTGGCGTGGAACAACTGAGGGGTTTGAACATTTTAATATTTTTCCTTTTAATAAAATATTTTCCTTCATTTTAAATATTAATTCTTTATACAAAAAAGTATTATGTACCTATGTATACTGGGGTGACATTCGTGAGACATAAAACCTCTATTTTGCCCCCTTTTTTTCTACTCGGCTCCTCATGAATGTTTAGAAGATTAGTAGTTCCTTTTCACCTAATTCTTGGAGGCTGGAGGTTTAAGTAAGTATCTAGTAGTCTTCTAAGATTCTGTATTGCTACACACTCCGCAGTTATGTGAAGGTTTCTGCTTCCATTCCACAAAATAAGCACTTATATTCTTCCACTAGTTTGTGCTTATTGAGGTGCCCATCCAAGCAGCAGTTCCTAGCTTGGACACCTGTTGAAAATATCCAATATTTCTGAGTTGATATCATAAAAGGGTTTTGACCCCCCAAAAGGGAGGAGGTTTTTTTTTTTTAATTCCCTTTCTACTTAAGTTGTATCTTGTTATTTCTGCAACACTTTCCACCACCAGTTTTGAGGTATATACATATTACAGAATCTTATTTAAATTTTTCAAAAAGTTGGCAGTTCTCTATAATCCAAAACGTTTGCTGGGTTATGAAGCATATATTTTGTCTGTATTAATATCTACTCATTTGGTAGAGCTTGAGAGTTATAAAATTACCTAATATCTGATATTAACTTCAACATTTCACAAGAAATGAAGGAATAAATTTGTAAATTACAATTTTGCAATGTTCCTTATGACAATACCCATTTGTCACATGTATATCAAATTAATAAATTAATTCCAAGATATGTAAAAATATATCTTATCAAAGATTAAAGAGTTAAGTATATTGTATTTGTAATACATATCAAAGGTAACAATAAAGAATAATTAATAAAAATTTATAATGTGACATCAATTTATCTCCCCAAGTGTTTGATAATAAAAGTTTGCAATAAAAATTTTGAAATAAATCTTACAACTCGCTAAAGGTACTCGTTTCGCTTTAGTATTTATAAGGATTGCTTTTTGCAATTAAACAGAAAACTGAACTGGATTACAAAGTCATATCTCCTTTTGTGCTAAATTGTTTATTTATATTTTTATTTACAACTGATATGTGGTTCTAATTATTATGTGGTTTCCTTATTGGGGAGGCGTTTACATCCTCCATTGCTATCATTTGGATTGTGATTGCTGGTGGTCTCCAACACTTTATTTGACAGATAAAGTTTTAGGTTTCTTGGAGAAAAATATAAACACTGATACCACCTGTTTATTGACCTTGATATAAGTAGTGTTGAAGATAAATCATTTAAAAAAGTTTTCATATCATTTTATTCAACTTTTCAGTAGCCTTCCAGCTGACCTTGTCAGGAATTATTGTATTTTGTGGCCTTGTTACTTGGTAGTTTTTTCTAATTGTCGAATTTTTACACAGTAATAATGAATTTTTTGACCTTTTGGACATCCCAAACATATTTTCTTTCTTAAGGATCCATTAGAATCCATTTTAATTTGTTTTTTTACAAGCATACAATTTTGTCAACAATCATTAATGGTTGAATATTTAATGTACCTTAACGGTTTTTTGCTGTTGTTTTCGTTTGTATCAAGGGTCATAACAATAAATTCTCATTTTAAGAACATTTATTTTATACAGGGTGTACAGACACTCTCCTGCCAAACGGTGTATGATAGCAAATTCAAACTCGAGCACATTTATCACTATATCCCTAAGGTCAGTCGAGTCAGTCGAGTCAGCCGAGTCAACAAAATATTGTAAAACGTTCCTCATCTGTGTTTGCCTTTAGCAGGGGAGTGTCTAGACAAACTTTGTACAGTGAAATGTACGAATAGACATGGCGAATTTCTTTTTAATCCACGTTATTATAAACGTTTAAAAAAGCGATTGGTAAATGTGATACGGAGAAATCGGAAATATAAATATGTGTATTCGTTGCGTAAGGTCAATATCCTACACCGAGTGTAATGTTTATACAAATTTTACAAAGAATTTTCAATATATAAACATGTATTTTTTGCTTAGTAATGTATATTTTTGTAAGTTTTCTAAATTGCATTATTAAAGACGCTACAATTATCATTTCTCAACCTACTTTCTTTTTGTAATAAATCTGGCGAGACATATGTCCATCGATACAATATACCGTGTGTTCCAGTAATAACATGTGCATTTTACAAAACTAGTTTCTGTTTATTATAAACTTAACGAGAATATTATAAAATGTGTGGTTCTAACGTAAATTCAACATTCGTAATACTAGAAACATAATATACAGATCAATCACGTTTTTATAACATATTCGTTAGATCGGTGTCAAAACATGTTTAGATAATATAAACAAATTGGTTGTTGTTATTTTTTAGAGCGACTTGTTAAACGGTGTTTAGGCAATATAGTGACAGTTTCGTTATATATGTTGAGATGTAGTTTGTTACATTTATAATAAAGGCCGTAAAAGGAGACATAAATAGACTTTATATAAACCTTTTCATGAATATTCTCTGATTCAAAATGGCAGTTATGCTTAAGGCAATGATTGATTAGTTAATGAAGATATAGGCCAGTCGGTATGTGTAATTTTAGGCCAAATGTACAAGTAATTAAGTTTTTTGATTTTTTTTTTCTAATTTGGGAAATCGATAGACTGGTAAACTTTTTTTCATATTAATCTACATACTTTAAAATCACCCGTATTGCTAATTACTTGTAGTGGTTACCCCTATCGTCTGGCCTAATATTTTCAATATTTTTACTATTCCTAGTTATCGGTTGAAACGTATTTGTTGATATTTTCAAGAATAAATAGATTTTTTTTAGTCGACCTTGCAATCAACTGTAATTAAGGATGTAAGTACATTCCCGTTACATAAAAAATGAATATGCCATTACTTATTTAATGAAGTTAGTTCCCATTGTTTTTGAAATTTTTTTTTTAAGGAGTATAAAGTGTGTAACAGATGCATGGATTATATTTGGCTTACCAAATTCTTTAAAAAGTGAAATTAATTTGAATGCTAGGAATTTCGTTGATTATAATCTTTTAAGCACCTCCTTATTCGTTGAAGCACGTCATACAGTCGCTTCTTGTATAAGATAGTGAAATTTTTTTGTTAAATTCTAAATAACATCTTTATAGCGGATAAAAAAGTGAAGGGGACAATGATCAATGCATATTAGTTATACAGTGTGTCCAAAAAATAACGCACACATACTTTGGCACTTTTATAACCAAGCTTATTAATAAAATTAAGTTTCCACTGACAACCAGGATCTGCTTACTATCATCAATCCAACAACACAAAGGATTACATAAGAGAGGAAAAGTCGGGAACTGGCTAGCTAAGGAACACTATTTCAAATGGTGGCTGACACTAGAACGCCTCCATATTAAGAGTCTACTGAATAAGTTGGACAAGAAACTCTCGTCCAAGCTGTTGAAAGTGGGTAAGAGAAATTTGTAGACAGTTACCGAACTGGTGACTGGACACTGTACCATGAGAAAGCATTGTGCACGGGATTGGCAAAGTTAGTGAATCTATGTGCAGAAAATGTGAACTCTACGGTGAAACACCTTCTCACATATTTCTGACACAGTATAAGAACGAACCAGTAATATAACTCTTATAATTTTATTCATAAATTGCCAGAGCTTTTGATAACCTTGAACGGATCGCTTTACGATTCATTTTACCATAGGCGTAGGTGGCATAAGTTTTAAAATGACTTGAACGTGTTAAATGTTTTTCTTAAATATTGTAGAACAGTACACTGATGAGTTAATAAAACAATAGTCTTTTACCAAATATTTACTGGTTTTTCCATATTAAAATTTTTATTTTGTTATGATTTTTAAAATTGATTAGCCTTTTTTAAAAAAAGTTTTCTTTTATGAGGTTGCATAATTATGTCTGGTTCAAAATGATCCCCACATAAACGATGACTACTATTGTATAGAGTTTATAGTTTTGGCATCAAGTCAGGCCTATCGCATGCTTCGAGCCAAACTTTAGCTTTGAAACAAAAACAACAAATTAAATCAATGCATGAAACTAAGGCTCATAAATGTAATATGAAGATCAAATAATTAAGTATTATACTAACAGTTTCTCACCTTTCTGAATCCTTTGGATTTTCCATCACAATTATAATATTTATTGTTACATCCACGAACTACACACGCAATACCCGTTTTCTTCTTTTTAATGGTATCCATTGCAAAAAAATGCTTATAAACTATAAAAATAATACCGAAAACCCGTAAAAATATAAGCTGTAATAAATAATTCGATTCGCAAATTCACCACTGGCACTTTAGTTGGATCGCAGCACAGCACTGGTCGCCGGATGAGATGCTCATCCGAACGACGTTGTAGGTCACAGAGAGCTCGGCAGTGTAACGTCACGAGATAACATACTGGTTCGTTCCTATACTGTGCTTCTGACTCAGACGGAAGCACTGGAGTGGAAATAACACAACCATTACAAATACTGAAGATTCCTCCAGATAAACTGGTGGCCTATATAGAAGACACGAAGCTTCTGGAATGGAAGTAGGTAGATAACATGGGTAATGGTACAAATATTCAGCTCAAGTGCCTGGGCTGTTCAACTCAATCCAAACGTATGAATAAATGATTGTATTATTAACAAATTAAGAGCCCAACGACCATTTTCAAGAATAAAAAATTGTTTAAATAAGAATAGGATAAAGACAAAGAAAGCGCTTGGGGCTAAAACATAGTTGCTCTTTCATCAATATATTAACACTATCATAATTAACGAAAAAGGTTGTGGTTTGAATGAAATGAAATGAAAACAAATATTTTACAGAAAATATTATAAGAACAATAGAGCAATTAGTTACGTACAAAGTCATTAAACTGAATATATGTTAATTGGGGGAAAAGTAAAAGTGCGCTTTCGACCAAAAAATGTGTTATGTTTGCAACTTTGTAACACGTTAATTATTGAATTAAAAAAAAAACAAAATTAAGCCGTATTATTTTTTAATATATAATAATTTACAATACGTCAGCTGTCTTCACATATTGGTTACCTAAAAATGTTTCATTTTCTATTAGAAATTTCAATACGATTTAAGAGAATATTTTACAGTCTTTCAAGATAACCTAATGTTGTGAAACTTTATATTAATGGTATTTTAATAAATTCATTACCAGTCTATTTGAATAATTAATACAAATTGATATTCTTTAAAGAAAAAAAAACTGTCTCGTTCAGATAATAAATAGCACGAGATGTACAACTCGTTGATTACGTACTCCATACACTTTTTTACTGATTAGCGGACTTGAAAACAAAAAATAGCAACGTTGCCAAGTTTGATAAAAAAAAACCACCTCCTCACTTCTTAGAAATCAGACAACCTGGGACATGCCACAAGACGGTATGATGAAAAAGTATAAATTTTCAAAGAAATTCGTTACGGAATTAAGCAACAAGAAGGAATGGGATCCAAATACCATTACCAGACTTGGAAGGAATGCCATTAAATGGTACACAGACGGCTCAAAAGCAATAGAAGGAACTCGGATAGGAGTGTTCGGGCCAGGAACCAAACACTCTGAAAGCTTGGGAAAAACCCCAAGTATCTTTCAAGCGGACATCCACGCCATAAGAAAGTGCGCCCAGTTCAATATTGATTAAGGGTACAGAAGACAAAGAATCAGAATATTGGAAGAAATAGGTAAAGCCGAGAAAAAAGATCTGACCATTGGAAAGTCTAGTAGGACTTATACAATCAAAGACTCTTCTGGGTGACTACAACCTGTTGAGATCAAATGAATGCATAAGTCAAAGTAAAACTGCGCTAATAGTTTTAACAGGGATCCTAGCGGGACATTGTCGCCTGAATCGACACCTGAAAAAGCTCAAAATAGTGCAGGAAGAAGAATGCAGATTTTGTGGCATGGGAGAAGAATCCTCCATCCACATACTTTCCAACTGCACAGCACTTCAGAATCCTCGAGCACAGCACCTGGGAGATTACTGGATAGAAGAGGAACATTTACCCAAGTTGAAGCTTGCAGACATCCTTAAAATTCCTCCGGAAAATAGGACTAAAGGAACTACTAGTTTCTGAGACTCTCCTCAGAAAAAGTTTAAATAAACGAAAAGTATGAAAATCGATTGCTAGAAGTGAAAATATCTTAATAGCTTCCATTTATGGTGTTTCAAGGCACAAAATATAGCCCCTCACATTTTTGGTATGAACTTCTGAGACATCTTGTATACTATTCACAATTTGGATTATAAAATATCAAAAAATATATCTATATCTAATTTCTCTGGTAAATCACGGTAATTAAGCAGCTTTCTCCACAATCTAGTCGAAATATTTGTACGATTTTGTCAAAATTATGAAAAAAATTTATATTTCAGGTGACACACCAATCGACGGGTCAAGTGATGGTATTAAAAATGAACACCCGTCATTCGAATCGTCGAAATATGCTCAAAGAAATCCAATTAATGAATCGTCTATCGCACCAAAACATCTTAAGACTTAAGGGAGTTTGTGTACACATGGCGCAGTTGCACGCACTGACCGAATACATCGATGGAGGTTCACTACATCAACTTATCCATAATAGAAGCGTGGAAATTGAACAACAGAC
The DNA here is from genome assembly GCA_910591675.1 of Galerucella calmariensis. Lineage (NCBI taxonomy): Eukaryota > Metazoa > Arthropoda > Insecta > Coleoptera > Chrysomelidae > Galerucella > Galerucella calmariensis. The sequence goes on along the minus strand of CAJUYG010000150.1, from coordinate 99,350 downwards.
GAGGATAGAGATAGCCAGAGACATAGCCGGAGGCATGGAATACTTACATTCGAAAGGGGTTATACATAGAGACTTAACTAGCAAGGTATATTTATCATGGGAGTATGACATTTTAGTTAAAAAGGGGCTATTATTTGTATTGACCAATTTTTATAGAGGAGTTCAGTCTAAGGTCAGTATTGCCAACAAAAAGTGGTTTTTTCTGACAATTTCTGATAATTTTTTTTGCGCGATTTTTTTTTCTGTTTGTTTACAGCATCGGTTGTCAGGACGGTAGGTTGTGTTTACTGGTTTCTAAGTTTAAAACGTCGGTAAGTGAATTACTTACCGTTCAGACGTCGAAAAGTAATAAATAGCATAAAAATAATTTCACCAAAATGCAAAATATATTTTAAACTGATCGAGATGTATAAATGTCACTTTTGACATTTCGTTCATTTCGAAGAAATTTCAATTATTTTATTCGGAATTTATTTCAATACGATCGCGCAAAAAATGGTATAAGCATCTCGAACGTTAAGGGTAATTACAACGTTTGCATGTAGATTCCTCTCGTAAAATTGGACAAATTGATGTGAGGATTAAGTAGCACATTTACTTTTCGAAATACAGGGTGTTGAAATTTTGAAAACTTCGATAACTTTAAAATGTATGGATAAATTGATTTGACATTTGGCAGGTTGTTTTTAAATGTAAAAGGGCATATTTTGATATAAATAGTAGTTTGTGCAACTAGTGTGGATATGATGGCCATATCGCATGAGGACGAAGTTCAAGTGCGATATGGACAATCCACACGAGTCGAACAGCATATTTTTTCTACGACCCACTTGAAATTTAAAATTACTTTTTAGCTGAATACTCAACATATCGGTGTCCAATAGCTCTAGGAACCCTTGGCATGTCATGTCATTTCTGTTATCTATCACTATTTATGTCAGATGTCAGTGGAAAAAGTAATTAGAAGAATAGAGATAGACAACTAACTAGAAATGCTACAAAAATCTAATCGAAAATGGACATACACAATTAAACGAATATCAACAAAAATGACATTTGACATAACTAGTGACAGAATAACAAAAATGAAATGGATACTTGCCAAGAGTTCCTAGAGTTATTGGCCACCGATATGTTGAGTATTCAGCTAAAAAGTAATTTTAAATTTCAAGATATACGCTTCGGGGGTGTATTCATTATTTCAATAAAGCAATATAGATGTTCGCAATGATAAAAAACATGCAAAAATCTAATGTTTCGAAGGGTAGACCTTAACTGTCATTCTTGTCCGAAAAAACCACTTTTGGTTGGCCTTCCTGACCTTAGACTGAACTCCTCTATTATGACCTTGTATTCATTCACCTTATCTTCAGTTAAATGTTCGCAAATAACCTTAAAAGTTTATATACGACATAAATCAGTGTATGAGATAAATAAAATTGTCATTTAAGCAAATTTGCAGAGTTATATTTATGCAAACTTATCGTCCTCCATAAATATTTATCATTTTAGACGGTACTTTTTTTTCAATTATTAAAATGTATCAACTACGTCACTGATTTTTTAATCAAGTGATTTTTTCCTAGCCGCAAATGTGCCGAAATTTAAATTGTTTTTGTCGACCTAGCGGATGCCCTTGCTAATATCAAATTATTCAGTTGATTTAACATTCTATACAGATCGTTATTTTAATTGTACATTCAAAGTAAATTTTTATACATATCCTATCGCAGATGAATCAGTTTTATAAATATCATTGATTTTAGAGTTAGTCACGGTGTAAATCTTTGACCCGCAATATCCATAATATAATACAATTGTTTTTTTAAAGGTATAATTTTAATTTACTGTTACAATAAAAAAATTCCATTCGCCAATGAGTCATATTAAATTTTTGAATGACAAATGACATTTATTGTACATAAACTTGTATTTAATATCATGGGCGTACGCAGGGAGGGACAGGGGGGCAGTTGAACCCCCCATGCTTCTCAAAAGTGTTAACTCATGGAGAGTCAAAATAATTATCGAAAAATGTAAAAAAATGTTATAAATAATGAAATTTCCCACAGTACAGGAAGGCTTTCAAGGCTTTATTCCCTTGCCTTGGATGGTCGCTGAAACTACCCCGACCTGCCCGACACCCTTCCTTCGATTCCTGCGTACGCCCCTGTTTAATATGACTAAAACTGTTGAAATCATTTTGTTTGTGGCTTTTTCGTTCTGCGCATGTCCAAAATTACGAAGCTTTTTGTCATATCCTTCAAAATTCACAAATTGCCAGGAATAAATAATTTTTTTTTACAGAATGTCCTCATAAAACGCCTGGATTCCGGTAAACTGAAAGCTATCGTCGGCGATTTCGGTCTATCGACCGAAATCCCCGACCCCAAGGAAAAAACGAAACTCCCAATCGTCGGATCGCCCTATTGGATATCCCCGGAATGTCTAAACGGAAAGTACTATGACGAACGAAGCGACGTCTTCAGCTACGGTATCGTTTTATGTGAACTAATAGCTCGAGTGGATGCCGATCCCGATTATCTACCGAGAACTCATAATTTCGGCCTCGACTATCTCGCGTTCTCCGATCTTTGCGGACCGAATGTTGTACCTGATTTTTTAACGCTAGCTTTTAGGTAAGAATCCAAAAAAATATCAACCACACGAAAAACCTACAATTATTTTTCTCTAGGTGTTGTTCTGTTGATCCTAAAAGTCGACCGACATTCACCGAAAACTTTCTATCCCTCAACGATATATTGAACGACATGAAATTGGCCGAAGATAAGCGTATGCGCATGGCGAACTGCGCTGCTAAAAGCGAAGAGCATCTTATGGTGGCCACGAATGCACCCGTCCACTCTTGCGCCCCCCAACATCGAAAAAGTATGTATAGATTTTTATTTTATTCACTTCACTGTTAGTCCTTGACCTTGACCTTGGAATATTCCATCTGTGGTGTTGTTGAAGAGTTACAGTGAAGTCAAAAATAAGCTTCACTGTCATTCTTAACAACGCCAAACAAGGGAATATTCAGGGTTGGAGTTGAAAAGAAGCTTCACTGACATTTTTGACTTCACTGTCATTCTTAACAACGCCAAACAAAGGAATATTCAGGATTGGAGTTGAAAAGAAGCTTCACTGACATTTTTGATTTCACTGTTACTTTTGACAACGCCAAAGAAGGGAATCTTCAGGATTGAAGTTGAAAAGAAGCTTCACTGACATTTTTTACTTCACTGTTACTTTTGACAACGCCAAAGAAGGGAATCTTCAGGATTGAAGTTGAAAAGAAGCTTCACTGACATTTTTGACTTCACTGTTACTTTTGACAACGCCAAAGAAGGGAATCATCAGGATTGAAGTTGAAAAGAAGCTTCACTGACACTTTTGACTTCACTGTTACTTTCAACAACACCAAAAACTGTATTCTTCAAAGCTAAGAATGACAGTGAAGTTGAAATTATGAGTTAAAGCATCTATTTGACTTCACTATCACTCTTTTCAACTCTACTGAATGATTTTGATTGAAATAAATGTTGTACAAATGTTTGTTTATACTAAAATATAAATTTTTTTCAGTCGTCCATCGACGATCTTTCTCCGAGGACACATCTTTGTTGTCCTTGTCGTTTTCAACGCCTAGCGACAAGGCGCGTCGTCATGCTTTGCTCATGTGTCGACAGGACCCGCATTATAAACCGAGCACAACAAATCCTTTTGCCGGTCTGGCGCAATTCCAAGGCGTCAAAAAACTTTTGGGTAATTTTTCGTCGTGTTGCGAAATGGTTTGTCCGTTGACCGATTCTAAAGATTCGCCGAAATCTTTACCGGGCTCGCCGACGTCGTCTCGCAAAGCTCATACTATTCGCTCTCCTCTTTTCGTTAATCCTTTATATAAAGGCGGATCCAGTTCGAACTTGTCCGAATTTACGGCCGAAACTTCTGTTGGATTATTGAGGAGACGAGGGTCTTGTGAATCGGGGTTTTACTCGAGTGTAGGAGAGTGCCTTTCGCCTAATAGTATGTGGGGTGATAGTACAGCGGTGAGCTCGCTTCGATCGCTGGACGAGCTCGAACACGCCGAGTTACAAGCTCTTTGTAAGCGTGCTTCTTCTATATACACCGATAGCAGCGAGGATATATCTAGTTTAACGAGTTCCGATTGGCAGAATGATTTTAAACCTAATATATCATCTATAGTGGAGTATTTCGAACGTAAAGGAACCAGTTTACGGCATACGGGCGGTTTAAGAGGTGGGTCGCAGTTAAGTTCCAGAATCGCCAGTTTGCGGAGATCTTTAGAGAAACACAATATGGGATCTACCAGTACGGCGGCTACACATTTGACGTTGCAGAGGCCGAAATGTTCCAGATTAGTTGTGTGCGAGGGAGCGGTTAGATCTAAGTTGCCTTTGTTCGATAAAAAGTAAGCCAGTTTGTCGTCTTGTCAAAGTTTCTGGAAATGTAACTGAAGAAGTGAAAAGTTTTGTTTTCGTTTTTCCTAACCAAACAAAAAATGATAATAATTTTTCGTGTTTTTCTTTTTCTTTTTGGTGTTCGATGTTACTTGATTGGTTACATTTACAAAAATAATTTTCATTTTTTTTCTCTTCTAGTCAAATGGTATCTAAAGTTCGAAGGCCTAAGTGATGATAAATTTTGGAAAAATATTTATATTTTCACTGCATTGTACATAATTAATTTTGGTGGAATTGCTCTTGATTTATGAATTTTTTTCAATAAAAAATCAATAACTCGATATTTGGTAGGTAATTATATTGTTTGACGCTCCGCTCAATAACCCACATACAGGCATTAGTAGGCGGAGATTATTCCAGCACCAATATGGCCGCGATATCAGAGTGGGATTCCGATACACTGGCGTGTACTCTCAATAATTATTATGCTCTATAGTTTCCCACTATTGTAATAGGAACTCTCTCAACTCCTGAGAAGTTCTCGAATACATCGGGCTAACCTAATAATTCCGTCGTCATCCATAAAATCCTTGAAAACTTTGACTATCTCGCCCTTAATTAACATAAAAGGCTTGATATGATTTGTTAGAATCTCTGAATTGTACCAATGAGTTATTCTCGATAAAGATCAAAGAGCTTGTGAAGAAATTTCCGACCTAACCAATCTTTCTCCACTAGCTAACGCTCTTCTGACACAGTGAGCGTATTTTCCTCATAGCACATGATTTCAGGCACTGAGCATCTGTTTAGGTTGGTGCCTTTTGTTTTTAAATCAACTGTAGGCTGGTAGTTATAGTCTATTTTTATGAATGAGATTCAAAAGTTAA